>PVKN010024606.1:0-14391 GCA_004027915.1 Capromys pilorides
AGAACAAATGCTTATGATTGGTAGCAGCTAAGGCAATTCCTACAGTCATATCAGATTAGTAGATTTCTTGCCTACATTTCTGATACTAGCTATTATATTAAGGGAAAAAACATGGAGTGACTGTTCTGTGCCAATACATTATTTCATTTAATCTTGGCAACATTCTTATCAGGTAAATGATGGCTTTTCTCATTTATAGATAACAAAGTTGACATTTATAGTTTTTTTTAGAGATATAGAATTAAGACTTTGGAAGCACATGTCAACTCAATGGAAATTTTTTTTTTTACTTAGAATAACAATTGGTACCATTTGAATGGGTGTCATAGTAAATATTTTTTAGATATCATCATGTTTAGTTCTTCAAAGTGAATATAGACAGCGGCATCTTTCACAGACAAGAACACTGACATTAGGTAGATTCCTGACTGTAACAGAGTAGAGCTGAGGTTCAGACTCAGATTTAAGTCCTCTAAGGCTTATGGTATTAATTACTCTTTTATCTTTTGGGAAGTTCACCTGACTTTCATGTATTTATGGGGACAGTCAAAAGGAAAATTGGCCAGTAGCTTAAGCCCTTTAGAATTAAGTGTGAAAAAACTGCTTAGGTAAATTTTAAAAAGGAACTGAGAATATCCTAATTGTGATTTTTTTTTTTTTTTTATTCTGCATCTGAGCCATCAAACAAACCACATAAAGGCAACTTTGTCATTGACCAAATTAGGGCAGTTTAGAGATAGATTACCTCTGCTCAGGAAAAAGGAGTCTGTTCAGTTGGTGAGGTTGTACTCACAATGACAGGAGCCCTAGTAAAATTTTCCCTAGTCCCACTAGCTGGTGCAGTCTCTAAGTCATGGCCGTTCCTTCAGCCACTCTTGCTCCTGCTTGTCTTCAGCCCTCGAGGACTTCTCACTTGTTCTTAGTACCCGGCTAGATGCTGGCCTATGGAAGGCACTTATGTAACTGAATGAGGGTATCATTCATGCTAAGGGTATCACTGGGAAGTCTTCGCAGATGTTTTGGTCATTGACTTTAAGAGGTGTAAAATCTATAAACTATCAAGGTTTCATTTTACTCTGATTTCAGTGAGGACGCTTAGTTTTAAAAGTCTTTTTAGAAGTGGGAGTGGGGTTAGGAGGAGTTAGAAGGATACCAGATGGGTTGGGGCCTACATCAGGGAGGGGACAGGGCACTCCTCAGACTCTGGATTGCTTGTGTATTTGACAGGACAGATAGAAATTAGATTTAGTTTGTTGGAAGTTTTTAATTTTGACTGTATGCTTGCTAGTGATGTGAGTTCAAAAAATTATCTAACTTTTCTGAACCTTTATGTATTCCCTGAGAAATTATTACATTTGGAATGATGCTGTGGAATTAATAAGTGTGATAAGGAAGGTTTATAGACTAGTGTAAGGGGATGTGTGCTCAGTGTTGTTCCCCATTTAAGTAAAATTTGACCTGCCTGACCCTAGGATCTAAAGTTAACACATACACACAGAAAGACAGTGGGAGAGAGAGAGAATGTGTGTGTGTGTATGTGTGTGTGTGTGTGTGTATGAGAGAGAGAGAGAAAGAGAGAGAGAGACAGACAGACAGAGGCAGAGAGATTGGAAAGATATGAAATAGACTTGGAATAAACCAAATTAGCCTTTTGTTTTTGTGACAAAACATCTGGAAAAAAGAATTATTTTATTTTATTCTGTATTTTAGGGAAGGGTCTACAGGGTGTTCAGGGTCTCACTACTACATTTGACTTGTAGTGATCCGCCTGTTTACAGCCTCCCAAGAGCTGAGATTATAGGTGTGTGCCACCACGCCCATGTCTTAGCATGCACAGTGGGCGGGGCAGGCATGGCAGGCCAGGGGATCAAACCCTGGCTCCTATGCCTGCTTGCAAGTGCTTTAATCCCCTGAGCTATTTGCCCAGCCATTTGGAAAAAAGAATTTAAAGAGGAAAGATTTATTTTGGCTCATGCCATCAGAGGATTCAGCCCCTGGTGAACTGACTCTGTGGATTTTAGGATCGTGGGGAGTCAGGGGCATAAGAGCAGAGGGTAAATTGATAGCAGTGTTTACCTCATGGGATCCAGGAAGAAGGTGCTGGGGGAAGACGCAGTCTCAAGGTCGTGCCATGTGATCTGCCCTCTTGCACCAGGACTTTGTAAGTCTCCAGCGCCTCCCAGTGATGTCATCAACACATGATGCTGGAGCCCTCATAATCCAGTCACCTATGAAAGTCTTGCCTCTTAACGCATTAGCCTTTGAGGGGACATTTTACATCTGAATCATGACAGCAAGCTTTTGAATATGATTAGAAGAGCTTATGCTACCATGACAACAGTACAGGAAAACCAATTTTTTCTGTGCAAACAATTGAGTTTCAGATAAAACTCTGGAGTCAATACTACCTGAATATTAAGGACACATTATGTCAGTATACTTTAAGTTAAAGACAAGTTGAAAAGGTTTTTTTCTAGTTTTGATTTTTTGCCATAGGTTTGGTAAGGAGGCCTAGCAATAGGAATAGTTCGGCCATAGAACGTGTACTTCTTTATCGTGTATTACCAATCAGGCTGAGCCTTCTTGACGTCCTCTGGAATAAACTCATCTTGCCTTTCAAGCCTCCGCTCCACTTGCCTCTTCTGTTTTTGTTCAGATTGTTCACTTTTTTTTTTTTTTTTCCATTTCTGCTCTTTTTTAAGCTGGTTCTTTTTGGACTAAGTAACCAGATGGTGGTAGCTTTCAAGGAAGAGAATACTATAGCATTCAAACATCTCTTCCTCAAAGGATACACGGACCGCATGGACGACACCTATGCAGTGTATACGCAAAGGGATGTGTACGATCAGATCGTCTTTGCAGTCAACCAGGTAAGTCAAGCCACTCCGCTCTCGGAAGAACAGACTGGGAACATGGCAGCTGTGCATGTTACAGAAACTGACGGTGTGGAAAGCAGAACATTTCTGCTTGGAAATGACTTAGGCATCACGCTGTCTTTAAATGTTTCTTAAAACTATTGCCAGCAAAATTTTACAGAACTAGAAATGAGAAAAGCTTTCATTTAGTACTGTAAAGTAGAAACGTTGATAATTTAATTGAAAGAATTAGAGTTAGGCCTTCACATGCAAGCCTCAAAGACTTAAAATTATGGAACACGACCCAGAAAGTACATGTTATGAAGCCTTTCAATCTTATAATTTCAGAGGCTTTTAACAAATAATGAGAATATTAACTTGACAAAGTTTATATAAAGGAACCAAGAACCGAAAGTTCATTTAGAAGTAAGTAAAGCTTTTGCATCAACAGGACAGTGATTTTATTGTGATGCTAACTGCCACAAAAAGTAAGCTTATTTTCCAT
Organism: Capromys pilorides; assembly: GCA_004027915.1. Classification (NCBI taxonomy): domain Eukaryota; kingdom Metazoa; phylum Chordata; class Mammalia; order Rodentia; family Capromyidae; genus Capromys; species Capromys pilorides. Next base: position 3,361 of record PVKN010024606.1, read on the forward strand.
ACAAAAGTCATAGTTGTAGTCTGAGTTTCTAGTCAATGAATTTTTATAAGCAGTGCTTTAACAAAATCTCAAATTTAGTATTGAATGTATTTTATCCTGAAAATGCTCTTAAAGTCAGTATTTCAGTGTGGGTTTCATTTAGAGACTACACTTCATAATTATTAAAAGTTGTCTTCAAAGCATGGTTACCATGCAATCATGACTATTCATGTTCCAGAGACAGTCTATACAGAGGGATGGCAAGCTGCCCAGACACAGTGTATCCTTATGGAACTAAGCTTTTAGCTAGCTTTGGGAATGAGAAAATCAATAATAGGTATAAGGTACATGGGTTGTTAAACAGAATCTTGGCCTGGAATTTATAGGGGAAAATGGCTTAGTGCCGGAGATACTCAATTGTGAGATTTTTTGCATTATGTGCATTACGTTTCTTTAAAGTGACCATAGTAGTAGTTTGGTTTTCATTTTGGGGGTATGGAAGATACAGGTAAGAGGTTAACCATCCTTATGTTCATTGAGCCCGAACTCAGTCTTTAAAATACCGTGTTTGGTATTGGGTCATTCTGCTTAACAGGTTTCCATGACCTTTACATGGAGACCTCTGTGTAGATTCGGTGCCTTGGTTGTCTTTTTCCTGCTGCATTAATAAAATACTGAGCCTGGGTAATTTGTGAATAACAGAAATTCATTTCTCATAGTCCTAGGGGCTGGAAAGTCTAGCATCAAGGAGGCTACAGGCTCTGCGTCTTGCATATTTTTTTCTGTGTCTCACATGGTCAAATACAGTGATTGGAACACCTTTTGCTTATAGTTGAGTGTCAAAGAGCTGCTTTGTTTTACTAGATCTTGGCTTTCATCTTATTTCTGCCTTCCCTTCTGGATCATCTTTGTTGGCTTCTTTTCTTTGTTGGGGCGGTTTTCAGAGATTTGTCCTTTTACTGAAGAAATGTCCTGCACTGCCCAGCCTTGGTCATTACCGCCCTCAAGGGACTCCCAGGGTTATACACACACAGCTGGTGCCCAGCTGCAGGGAAGAACACCCTGTCTGAGGAAGCTTTGCTGCTCCTCCCGCCTGCTGCCCAGATGGGTCGCTTTTTCTGGTCTAGTGTTCAGGTTGAAAGGCACCGGGGTCTTCTTGGAATAATGTACTGTTTTTTATTTTTTATTTTTTGTCTTTTTTTGAGACAGAGTCTTGCTATCCAGTTCAGGCTGGCCTTGAGCTCACTTTTGTAGCCCAGACTGGTCTCGAGTTTGCACCGATCCTTCTGCCTCAGCCTCCCAAGTGTGGGATTACATGTGGGAGCCACCACACCCAGCAAATCATGTACTTTTGCAGCTCAAACATTGTGCATAAATTTCTCTGTCTGATTTGCTTCCTTTTTTCCTCACCCATCTGCGTTACCACTTCTTGGTGGTTTTGCAGTGAGTTCCCCTAACATCACAGACCTTGTTGGATAGCACTTCTCAGGATACAGATACAAGTCCACCTTTGTCTACACTTCCCTCTTTATCTCCTTCAAATAATGTCGAGCAACAAAGCATTTCATGTGTTTAGTCTGTGATGGAGGAGATAACCAAGCACTCAGCTGTCTGTGAACAAGCTCGAGAGCCTCGTGCCATTTATTAGGCTCAAGTGATCATGAAGGGCCACGAGTGAGCAACATATAATTAAGGAGAAGCCACTCTAAATTGGCTTTAATTTTGGTGCCAATCAGTCAGGACTTTTAATTTTGGTTTTACATTATTATCTGAAGTCTGACCCTGGGACCTTTGATCTGAGTGAAAATCTCCTCTTAAGGCAGAGCCGCCAAGGCCAGAAGAGAAGTGTGTCAGCCCAACTGAGCCCTGCAGAGGCCATGGCCACCTACATGCCCTGTGTGGCCTCCCCGCAACCTGCTTGGTCAGCTGACCCCAGCCGTCATCTCACCCCACTTTCCTCCCCAGAGTCCTCTGGCTTGGACTTCAGTGGGGTCCTTCTGCTGGCTGCAGCCCTGCCACTTGCCCTGGTCCATCACCTCTTGCCTGCTGCTCAGACCTCCACCGAGAGCCATAGACACCAGGAAGTCTGGCTGTCTCACAGTGACATAATGTATAATGTTAAACCCCAGGCTTTTGATCTTGTATATTTTGAGGTTTGAAAAGGCTCAAGATGCAAGATTCTGTGGTCAAGAAGTTCATAGATGCAGAGGACTCTTTGGGGGTCACTCTACACATACCCAGAACCCATCACAGGTCTGGCTGTAACTTTCTAGAGTTAGCTTCTACTGTGCACCCCATATTTCCTTCCACTGTGTCTATGGTGGGATACAAAATCTCAAAACTTCAATAACTCAGCATTCCTCTATCTCTTCAGACATGTAGAATATAATACTGTTTAGTAAAATAGGCAGCTTGCTTCTGTTACTGCAGGCTTCAGGTTCATTTTCCTGATCCTGATGCTAACAGCTTGGAGCTGTAATCATGTATCTCATCCTCGAAGTTCACCAGCTCATTGTACATACATAACTATGATGAAGAGCTATCATCACAGTATGATAATTTTTTGCCTTGCCATCAGTTTGACAAATGTTTGAGCACTTACCATGGCTCTAAAGTGCTGGCATTAAAGCATCAGATTAGATAAATTCCCTTTTCTGTGATGTTTCTGAGAGAGAGAGAGAGAGAGAGAGAGAGAGAGAGAGAGAGAGAGAGATTAAAAAATTTGACCAAAATCATAGGTAAGGTAAATAAAATGTATGTAAGGTAGGGATGTGTGTTATGAAATATAGGAAGAGGTGTGTAAAGTGATGGCAAAAGGCTCAGGGTAGTCAGAAAAGGCTGTTCTATGGATTTAGAATCTGGGGAAGAATAGCCCAGGCAAAAGGAATAACTAGCAGCAATGGTTTAGGGCAACAGTGGTTGGTGCCTTTGAGGAAATGAAGGGCCATAGTGCAAGTAGGAGTCACTGAGGGGAAGGGCAGAGGGTTGCCAGAGCCCAGCCTCTGTGGCTTTGCAGGACTTAGAAGAGCTTTAGGTCTTATGCTGAGGTGGGGGGTGGGAACCATGGGAGCTTTTGATAGGGCAGAGATTCAATTATACACAGAAAAGCTAGGAGGTTTTTGCTCAAATATTCACTTGGTATCTACGGTATATCGGGTACTTGTTTGGAGGGGGATACTGGGGTAAGCAAATAGAGCCAAAGTGTCATACTGCAATAGGAAGAAACAGGCAGTGAAGAAGCACACAAGAACACCAGGGCACCACCTGCCAGTTGTAAGTACTAAAGGGACAAAATACAACAGACAAAATGAATATCTTGGGGCGGCTGGAGAAGGCTTCTTTGGCGAGGTGCTGGAGGAGCAGGGAAGGGAGAGCGGTTGGGGCAGGAGCTGGGAGTAGGGACAGTAGGCGTAGGGCTGTTGAGCAAGTTCTTATACAGGAGTAGATATCAGTTTTCCAAGGGTTTCACATCCATTAATTCCCTCATTCCCCAGCTCTCATTGGATACTGGACTAGGGAGAGAAGGAACACAGGGAGCAGGCAGTGAAGAGGCTTAATTTGTCAGGGGAAGAAATGATGGTGGCTGGACTAGAACAGTAGCAGCAGTGAGAACAGTAAGAGTCAATCAAATTGTGGTGAGGTGGCACAGAGCTTTGAGTGAGCCCCATGGGAGGTCAGTTGAAGTCAACACATGACTTTCTGATGGATTGGAAATGAAATATGAGAAAAGAGTCTGAAGGACCTTTCCTAAGTTTAGTCCTAAATGACTGATCGTCTTATGAAGAAGGGAGTTATTGTGGAGAAATAGGTTTTTATGTTGCATATTTAAGTTTGAAATCCTTCTTGGGTACCATAAGCATCATGTAGGCAGAGTGCTACCCCTGGATGGTGTTTGATGGAGAGATCATGGCTAGAGATGTAAAATTGGAAGTCTTTGGTATGTAGATGGTGTTTAACCAAGACTTGAGTTGAAGTCACTTGTGGACGAAATGTGGATACAGAGGCTGAATCCAAGGGGACTCCAAGGTAGAGAATGATGGAAGGATTCAGTAAAGGAGGCCAAGAGGCACCAGCCTGTGGCCCACAAGTCAGAAGAAGGAGGAGATGGAAAAGAAGAAGGAGAGGAAAAAGTAAGAGGAAGAGGGCAATAGGAGTGGAGGAGGAGGAGCAGTAGAAGTCGGGGAGAAACACTCAACCACATCAGTGATGGGGCAGTTAAGTTAGAGAAGGGTTTAGAACAAGTATTGCCCTGAGTAACATGTTGCTCACAGGCAGCCTAGGCAGGGTCCAGCTTGGAATGTATCCTATAGGCCCGGATCATAAATGATCTCACTCAGCATAGTGAGATTATTCACTCATGGAGCCTGGTTCACATGCATCTTGAGCAGAATTGCTTTTGTGTCCATTGTACAAAACTGCTAATTCTAAGAGAGACAGAGGTCATCTTTTATTTTGAATGGCCAGAGGTGCAAACACATTGCTTACTGTAAGCCATGGATCATCTGTGGCAATCCATTGAGTTTACTGGACAAGTTATTCGAAGGTGCAATAAGATTTTCATTTGTGAGGGTAATGTGTTGTTTAGAAGATTCACTAGAACACGAAAAATATTTCTGCAGGAAATATTTTTTGCCTTGCAGGAAATGGTTCAATGACAAAATGAGTATTCACACTGAATGTACAAATCAGTCCCTGAGCACTGTTCTCTGAAGAAGGAGACTCTCAAGGATTATGCAGCATTAGACATTCCTTTTGCAGATAAGGAACCAATAACTCAGAAAAGTTGTGACTGGGATGAGCCTTGAACTTCGAACCCTAACTCAAGAGCACTCTTTGAAGGAGCACCTTCCTGGTGCTCAAGAGCAAATCACGGTCTACACTCAACTTGCACGCCTCCACCCTGTGGGGAGGTGGGCACCTGCCGGTGTCAGCAGTGGGAAGGTGGGGACCACCTGGCTCCTTCTGCCCTGGCTGATGTTCCTATTTCTGTCCCTTTCTGGTTGAAGTACCTGCAGCTGCGCAATGTCTCAGTTGGGAATCATGCTTACGAGAACAAGGGTACCACACAGTCCGCCATGGCAATCTGTCAGCACTTCTACAAGAGTGGAAGCATCTGCCCGGGAAATGACACCTTTGACATTGATCCAGAAATCGAAACAGGTAACGTCCTATATGCTCGACCGTTAGTGTTTAGTGCCTTGATGTACACTTAAAATCAGCAAACTTGTCTCTGAAAATAGTGCTATGATCTGTGCTATTAGGACATAGTAAAAACTAGATAGAAGTTTTTAGGTATCAGCTGCTGTCCGAAGCCCTTTACTCAGAAATCCTCAAAGTGATAGGTTCTGGTCTGAGTATGAATTGCTGAATCATCATGGTGATCATCTAATATGGCTGATGCCCTTAAAACAAAAGCCTGTCTTCCCTAAGACCACCTCCCCCCTTCTTTTCAAACTCAGCCCAGGGTACAGTTTCCTTTCATCCTTCCCACCGCCTCAGGAAAGACCCCCAATCAACTCCCTCAGGTATATCTAGACATCCCCTTCAAACTCCACCCCTGGCAAGAGGCCACAAAAGCCTCAGCCTCCCTTTGTGTCAATCGAGAGAATTTCTTATCTTCCCCACATTCTTTCTGTGTTCTCAAAGAAAATAAAGGCTCTTTTCCTTTTTCCTGGTGCCTGTTTCTCTGCTGCGCTGAGTACCTGAAAAAAAAAAAAAAATTATCACAAGGCAACTTTGATAAGTCAAGGTGCATTATTATCTCCATTTCCTAGAAGACTGAAGTACAGCTCAGCCAGCCAGCTGACCTACTCAGGATGAAGTAATACGGGGCAGCCATAAGCTTAGCCACATGCTCTACTGCCTTTTCTAGGGAATTGGCCATAGGTAAGCGTGTTGAACAGCTGGATATTACACTTACAAATCATGTTTCTGAGTAGTTTACTATATAGACAGGACTAGAGAAGGATGACAGTACTAACTATAAAATTTTTCTAAAAGTTTGCCTTCCTTGGAGTACTATATGGAGGAAAATGTAAAAATATAAAATAGTTAAAAAATAGGTCCTTTACCAGCTGTCCCCACATTTTTGATACAAAGGGTTGGTTTCAAGGAAGCCAGTCTTTCATGGATGGGGTGGGGATGGAGGTGCGAGAGAATAGTTGGGGTGCAGTAGAGGGTTGTAAACGCAGATGAAGATTCACAGGCTCACTGCCTGCCACCAGCCTCCTGTTGTTCCCTGGCCCCTTTCCTAACAGGCTGCAGAGGTATGTAGCAGACCCTCTAGGCAAGTAGGGACCCTTGCTCTAAACTACTTAGAAAATCAAGTTCTGTGAGTGCTCCAGATCCTCTACTTAGCATGGAAAGAGAGGAGGGGGCAGGATTCAGAGTTGACTTAAGATTACAGAGGCAGCTGGGGAGATAGTGAAGCGGTCTAAGTGCCTGCCTGGCCAGTGCAGGAACCTGAGTTGGATCCTGGTATCGCATGCTGTACTGGCCCCAGAACCCCAGGTGCATCACTGAAACTGGGTGTTGTGGCACATACCTGTAATTTCTAGCACTGGGGAGGCTGAGACAGGATGATCACTGAAGGTCTGAGCTGTGAATCAAGACCCATGTGAATGAATGAATGAATGAATGATTAAAAAAGATTACAGAGGCAGAAAGGAAGGTGCCATTTTATGTGGGACTAATGAAGCAGAGTTCAGGCCTTTTTCTAACCACCAAACACTCCCGAAATGTGTAGGTCTTAAAACTGAAAGGTGCTTTAAGGTGTAAAGTGCTCTCTCATAAGGTGCTCTAACCAAGTCATTGATGAATGCCTTCTAAAATGTTTTCTTTTTTAATTTTAATTTATTGTAATTAATTAAATTACTTATTTTTTGTATTTTAGAAAAGGGTTTTTAGGGACAGGGCATTCAGGGTCTCACTACTGGATGGACTCGTAGTGATCTGTATGTTTATAGCCTCTCAGGAGCTGGGATTTACAGGCGGGTGCCACCATGCCCTGTCTCAATTGCCGTCTCAGTGCACCTGGCTTGCAAGTTAACGTCTTTTTTAAAAAATGTATTTAGGACAGAGTCTACAGGGTTTCACTACACAGTTTGGATTTGTAGTGATTCTCCTGTTTTCAGCTTCCCAAGGGCTGGGATTACAAACATGTGCCACCACTCCCAGTCTCAGTGTGCCCTGGGGGCGGGGCCAGCCCAGCTCCCTGGAGATCAGACCCCCATCCCTACATCTGCCTGAGCAGGTGTTCTAGTTCACTGAGCTATCTGGCTGGTCCGAGCTTCTAAAGTCTTAATTCAGAAAAAATCATAAAGTCTAAATAACTGATCTTTAATGAATTATCCTTTCAAAATGAAGCTTTATTTACTTGTTAGGTAGCGTATCATGCTTTCATTTCTTTCCATGGCAGAATGTTTCTTCGTGGAGCCAGATGAATCTTTTCACATTGGAACACCAGAGGAAAACAAACTCAACTTAACACTGAACTTCCACAGGTAAGGGGAATAGGTGGGAGCATAGCGTGTGCGTGTGTGTGTGTGTGTGTGTGTGTGTGTGCGTGTGTTTGTGCGTGCCCACCCACTAATGCTCCATATGTTTTCTAGGCTCTTGACAGTGGAGCTTCAGTTTAAACTGAAGGCCATCAATCTGCAGACCGTTCGTCACCAGGAGCTCCCCGACTGTTACGACTTTACCCTGACGGTAAGTGTACACTGCCCTGCCCTGGCTCTGGTCTGGAGAAACACTGCTTTACCTTGTTATGTGCTGCACATATTTGTGTGAGGGAGTGATCGGAAGTATAGGTGGTTTCCACCTGCACGTGCCTGGCGAGAAGGCGGATACAGCCGGCTCTGTTTTGTCTGCTGTGTCTTGTTTACTTGTTACCTGTTTTCCACACCTCCTGTGAGTTCTGTGAGGGCAAGGATTTGTCCTGAATCCAGTGCCTGGCATGGAACAGATGTCCAAACACAAGAGGTGTGGTGTGTGGCTGTCGCCTGGTGTCCTGTGCTGAGTGTCCTCAGCGCTCCTGTTGGCAGCCTTTGGGCGGTCGCTCCCCGGGCCTTCCTGGTGCTGCCTCTCCAGGCTCCGGGCCATCTCTCCTGCTTCAGCCCACCTGGTTCCTTCTGTGTTGCCTAGATTCCAGTGGCAGAGCAAGCTATGAGGCCCTCTAGAGACCAAGATGTTACTTGCGAGGTTATCACCTCAGAGGATCAGAGTGAGTGTCCCATGGCTACTTGGTCACCTGTAGGGCACAGTTTGGAATTTATCTTTGTATGATCCAGATTTCCAGCTGCAAGAGTTTATATCAAAAGCTGTATCCCTGATACTCAATTAGTTGTGAAAAATTAAGTTTCAGAGATACTGAAGGTAAAATATTTCCAGGGTATAGTAAAATGTAATGATTATGCAGAAAATTTAACAAGAGAAAGGCAGTAAAACATGAGGTTGTTATGAATTAAATTACAAATTTTATGCCCTTTTATTAGCTATCAAAAGGTGAATTATCAGTATCATTTGTTTTTTTTTTAAAATTCCACCTATTACCTACAGCTTCTCCTCTTTAAAAGTGAAATTTCTAGTATTGTTTTCAATTCTCCCACCTTCTTCACTGATCTTTTTGTAATTTCTCACTTAGAAATATATTTTTTCTCTGAATTTGTATGTGTTTTGTCTGTTTTTGTTTCCCTTTGTCTCCCCTTTTTCATGCCTTAAGGATTTAGCCCTTTATAATTTTTAAGATTTTCTTCTATGTTTATCATTAATTCTGCTAGACTGAAAGCTTCTTGAAGGCAGGAAACTTTTATTAGTTTCTTAACCTGTCAAAGAACATAGAGATGGCGTAGTACTTGTTAAATAGTTTTTCTGTTTGTTTGTTTGTTTTTTTTAATTTTATTTATTTATTTGTTTACTTGTTGTGTTTGTTTGTTTCTCCATTTATTCATTTTGTGGCTGGCTCAGCCTGCCCTGGTGGTGGCGCTGGCACAGCATGTGGTGCCGGGGATCGAACTGCAGTCCCTGCAGTTTAGACCACTGAACCATCTCGCCAGCACCTGTTTGTTTGTTTTTGTATCCAGCTCAGCCTGCTCTGGGGTGGGGCTGACTCAGCCTAGGGTGCTAGGAATTGCAGGACTGCAGTCCCTGCGCTTTGCCTAAGCTTGCCTAAGCAGGCGCTTTAGACCGCTGAGCTATCTCACCAGCCCAGTATTCATTAAATAAATAAACGACGCATTTGTTGAAATTTGAATCCTTCCCAGTGAGTGACTCAGTTCAGCTTAGCCTGTTAATCGCAAACAGATGTGTTGCGGTTCCAGCACTATTGCTAATGTGTTCCAAGCCATTGCCTCTGTCCTGGGGAATTAGCAATGTATCTTATGGAACTGTGGTAGAGTTTGTGGGCTATAGGTTCAGTAATAAAAGCCACTGGTGCAAATCTATTGCTGTAAGAGAGTATGGATGGGCGGTGTGCACTTGACAGACATGTAGGATAAGCCTGTTTCAGCTCACTAGTTAGTAGCTACATAACTTTAGGTGAATTATTCAGTCTGTTTGCACCTCCATTTTGTCATCTGTGAAGCGAAGTTAATGTCTCCCTCCACAGCAAGGCTGTCATCAAGATATAAGGTAATGTTTATAAAGGACCTGATATATATTAGAAAGTAGCTGGAATATAATAAGAAGCTAGTTCTCAACTGGAACATTTTTGTAGCACTGTGGATTGAACCCAGCGCCTCACACGTGCAAGGCAAGTGCTCTCGCTGGACTGCATCCCCTGTACTCAACAATTCATTTTTAAGCCTTTACTTGGTTGCCTGGCTACACTTACAGTGGAAAAATAGTGCATTCTCATTCATGCATTGTAGTTTGAGAGATTTTTGCATCGTGCACTTTTGTAGCACTTTATTAAAAGTGTAACTGTCTAGGATGAACTTGATTTACTTGGTGAATTAATTTTAATGTCATGAAATGGTAATTTTTACTCTCATGAAGAGTCTGTGCTTTAAGATTTATGTTATTTAATGCTAATATAACCATTTTGGCTTTCTTCTGATTAGTATTATTATGCTGTATCTTTTTCATCCTTTTAATATTGATCAATTTGTATTCTATATTAAAGTGGTGTCCTATTAGGTACCATATGGTTGGGTCTTGCTTTTCTATCTAATCTCACAGTCTCTTTAAGTTAGGTTACTTAGACTCTTTAAGTGAGACTATTAATAGGATTATTAATGTGTTTTTTTATTTTTTTTTTGTCTTGGACTTCTTTTATTATGTTACTTTATCCTATTTGTTAGCTTACTTACTATATTTTTTGATGTTTTGTTTTGAGGTTTATATTGTACATCTCTTAACACCTTAATATTTTCCCATAGTTATGGGGGCCTAGTCAGCCTGCAATTTCCCATAAGAGTGGATAGCAAAGGCTTAGATAAACGAGACAAATGGAATGATTTCAGGGCTCCAGGAGGATCCAAACCCTCTGTCAGAGATTTTCTGGGGTTTAAGACAAAGAGCTTCTCTATATTTATTGCTTTCCAAACAAAGTAGAGGAATACCGAAGAAAATGCAGGAATCTGGGCAGTATTTAGGAGTCCCTTCAAGGGCCTCCGCAAGTAATAAACTGTAAATTAGGTTAACTTTGTTATCTCCAGGAAGGCTTTCACTGTGTGAGTGAGAAGTCTACAGCTACAGTCTCTTTTTAGTGCATCAAGGTTGGAGTGGAAGTCTTCATCCGTGGCTTTATCTTGTCCTTTCAGGCATCCCAGCTTCACAGGCCTCAGTGAGACCACTGACTCACAGAGGTTCACTTACTGTGAGCCCACTGTCCACCTCAAGAACAGGGCCTAGGCCTCTGGCAAACTCACGTGTATACGCGAAAAACCAATTGGTTAATGCTAAATCCGGCTCAGAGCTGCTTCATAGGGTCTCCATCAATCTCTGACTTATTACTTCTATCTTCAAGTGATGTTATACTGCAAGATGTACAGTAGAGGAATCTTATAATAATACTTCCATTTCTTCCCCTTAGCCTTCCTATTGTTGGCATAT
>PVKN010024607.1:0-14404 GCA_004027915.1 Capromys pilorides
GGCCTTCACTATGTTCTTCTAACTTCATCAATCATGTTGGCAAATACCTTCCCATCAATTTGTCTTAGTACATGAATAATTCTCACTTCTCCATCAATCCTAGCAGCTTTTAAAATCATTCATGACTTCATAAATTTCTCTATCATGCATCTACTATTTCTGATTTTAATTCTCACACAGTAGCTTTGATGAACGTTATTGCTCTCAGAACTAATAATGGGTAGATGGTTGTCTGCACCAATGGCTGACGGTGAGCGATCAAACACCAGGCGAGTGGACATGGTCTGGACAAACTCAACAGTGCCCTGCAGTTAAGACCCTGAAGCGATAAGGTTGTATTTGGAGGTAAATACACCACCTCAACTTTTTCGTTTTCATAGCTAACAGACTGAAAATATCCATGTCCACTGTCTACTATTAATAGGACTTTAAATCATCATCCTTTTGCTTCCAGGTATTATTTTTCATTTCTGGGATGAACTTCTGGGTGGAATCATTCATAAACAAGATGTCTGCTACCCACACATTCTGATTAGATTGCTCCAACAAGGTCACCTATTTTTGTTCTGAAAAGTGTGTGAAGTCTTCACTTCACATATTACACCTGGCTTTCTCGTGTCCTGCAGTGTTGCAACCTACCTGGTACCAGAGTTAATCTGTCTCTCCATTTTGTGTGCCCTGTGCCTCCTTCATGCTTTTAAGAGTACATGTTCTGCTAAACGTCTTCTAACACAAGAGCCCACTTTCACCAAAACTGGAAGACTCACACTGGATGATGACCTTTCTCCATCAATTTCACCTCTCCCAGAATTACAGCATCACTTCTTCACTGGCAAATGCAGGCTATCCAGCAATTTTTACGCTTTTCAATTCAAACTTACTCCAGAATTTGCATAACCATCTCCCACTTGCACAGATGGCATAGTATCATTCATTTTAGGGGACCTCTTGCTGTAATGTGCATACTGGAACCATGCTTAGAGGACTCTTGATTGGCATGCACTTTTGTTATCTTCCACCGACAAATTTGTGTGTGTGTGTGTGTGCGCGCACGTGCACACACATGTGTTACCAAAGGTTGAATTAGGGGCTTCAACCAGAACTGTGCTCTCAATCCTTTAAAAAAAAATCTTCCTAAATCACTAAGGCTGGGCTTGTGATTCTCCTGCCCAGAGTTTTGAGACTACAGACATGAACCATGCCTTTTCCATCTTAACTAAGTATTTACCATGCACTCTGGTCATAACTTTTGCAGTTTGATGTGTGACAATAAAACTAGCATGAAAACTTCATTGAAATGTTTTTCTCTACAGAGATCTCAATAACTTTAGCATATGATTTTTTTGTCTTTCCTTACCAAGTCAAGAACTTTCACCTTTTCATAGAAAGGAAATACTGTCTGTCTTTTCTTTGGCATACTTAAATTGCCAGCATCATAACACTCTTTATGGGCCGTTATTAGAAGTACTTGTTATGTGAACACAAGCTACTAACACTGAAATGGCTACTGAATGACCAATGGATAGGTCACATCACAGTATGGATACTTGGGACAAAGGGATGATTCATAGCCTAGGCAGGACAAAGTGGGACAGCAAAAGCTCCTCTCAGAATGATGCACATTTTGATCTAACAATTGCTTATTTCTGTAATTTTCCATTTAATACTTTCGGTTTATAGTCAATCTTGAATAAACGAAACTATGAAAAGCAAAACCACAGATAAGAGTGTACTGTACAAATGGCAGAAATCTTAAATGGCACCGTAACTGGAAAACAGTCTGCTCCTTCAAAAGTTAAGCACGTTGCTACTGTGTGATCTATTCATTCTACTTCTAAGGTTTTTGTTTTGTTTTATTTTGTTTTTTTGCAGACCCGGGGATTGGACTCAGGTCCTTGCACTTGCCAGGCAAGTGCTTACTCTACTGAGCTATCTCCCCAGCCCCTCTACTTCTAAATTTTTATCAAGAAAGAATAAGGGCTGGCCAGATAGCTCAGTTGACTAAAGCGCCTGCTTAAGCAGAGTTCAGCAGCCGGGGTTCGAACCCAGCATGCCGTGCCAGCCCCACCTTACAGGTACACTGAGACAGAGACAACAACTGAGACTGGGCATGGTGGCACACATCTGTAATCCCAATGCTTGGAAGGCTGAAAACAAGAGTATCACTATGAGTCCAATCTATGTAGTGAGACCCTGTACACCCTATAGACCCTGTCCTAAATTCATAAAAATAAAAGCATCATGTCCATATAAAAACAGTAAACAAATATTCATAGCAACTTTACTTGTAATAATCCCCAACTGAAATGTACACACTGTCCATCAATAGGTGATCATATAAGTTATAAAATACCCACATAATAAATGCTACTTAGATTGAAAGTAATAAAATACTGTTACACTTAATACCATACATCAATCCAAAGTAATTATTCAAGCTCAGTAGAGTGGCTTACAACTGTAAACTCAACTACTCAAAAGGCTAAGGCAGAAGGATGATAATCAAGGCTATTTTGGACAACATGGCAATACTGTGTTTTAAAGTAAAATGCCAAAATAATTATTCTAAGTAAACATTAGGGTGCAAGAAGCAATAGTTTCTGAGAAATAAGAACAGGCACTAGAAGTATGCAGCTGAACAGTAGAATGCCTGCCTCTGCATGCATGAAGCCCTGGTTTCCATCCTTTACGTCCCCCCTAAAAAAGACAACGGATGGTTCTGTTTACATAAAATTCTTGAAAGTATAAACTAATGTGGAACAACAGAAAGGAGATCAGAATTGACTAAGGTTGAAGGTGGTAAGAAATGAGAGGTTCCCTGATATAAGTGGGTGACTGATTCTTGTCATTATCTCAACTATGGTGTTAAAACTTCATGGATTACAAGCTTGCTACATTCATCAAATTGTACATTACATGTACAGTCAAGATCTCCACAAAGACAAAAATTTAAACACAAATTAAGACTTAATTCACAAAGGTAAATGAAGTATGTTTTAAAAATAACTAGAGCAGCATCAGTCTTATTAGCTACAATGGATTCTGGAAGGCATTGACGTAGGGACTTCACAAATACTGAGTAAAGGCAAGGCACAGTGATGTGTGGAGAACCGCTTGAGCAGCTCTCCTCGAAAAAAGAGTGACTGTCTCCACTTTGACTGAGCCTGATCCTCTTTCCTCATATTGAAATGTCCAGAGCTGGCTAGGACTTCTCATTATCCTTGCAATTGGCCTTAAGCAGTGTGTATTGGTCTAACTGAGGTACTGGTGGTCATTTTTGAAGATGGCATGCGTGTTTCCCTGATAACCCACACCTGCTGCTCTCCAATATGAGCTGGGTCGAGAAAGGATGAAGAGCCAATGTTCCACACTGTTGGCTAGGATAGAGGTTATATTTTCCTGGGGCTTGAAAGATTACACATCAGAGCCAAAGCACCAGACCCCCTAAAATATTAGGTGCTATCTCAATAGCATAATACAAATTACTTCCTCTGCATATCCTCTCTGAATAATGCAGAGGTAAATGCAGGACAACTACCTAGCCCAGCTCATAGTGCTCACCTTCCCACAACTGGATTCCCTTTCTCAAGCCACTTTTCTTTCTCCACTGAATAAAACCTAGGTGCAGCCCTGGGTCACTCTCTTTGTTCCAGAAAAACATCTTCATAGCTGGACTTAGGGCCCCTTGGCTCCTCAGTAATTATGTGTGTGTGTGTGTGTGTGTGTGTGTGTCTTCGTGTCTTTGTTATCGTCATGGGTTGCGCTGGAAGTTGTAGACTGGAATTAACATGGTGGAATTCCAATAATGTGTTTTTAGGATTATAAGTTTAGAGTTCTTGGGCCAAGATGAGAACCAGGAAAGGACTCTGACAGTGATGGAAACTTGTACTATCAGCACTCAGGAGGCAGAGCAAATCTAAGACCTGCCAGGGCTATACGGTGTGATGCTATCTCAAAAATTGCATCTAAAACAACAGAAAATTTAAAAATGAGAAAAAACATTGAGTGAGAATAATATCTAAACTATACTTTCATGCTCAACCAAATCATTAAGACAGAGAAAAATATATGCTTAAACTTGTAGGAGGGGCCAGATCACTATCTAGCTCAGTGATCTAAGTGTCTGCCTACGCAAATGTAGGGACCCGGATTCGATCCCTGGTACTATATGCCATGCCAACCCCTGCCCCAGACACATCAAGCCAGACAAAAAGGTACGGTGGTGCACACCTGTAATCCCAGTGCTGGGGAGGCTGAAACAGCAGAATTACTAGGAGTCCAAACTGCATAGTGAGACCCTGTACTAAATACATACAATTAAAAAAAAAAAAAAAAAAAACTTATAAGGAAGTTTATATTCTACTCACATTTAGGAAATCATTTCAAAATATACTTCATAAAACCTAAAAGAAAAGTTTAAAGATGGAAAAACATAGAATATACAGCTTGTAAAAGCTTGAGAATAACAGAGACAAGCACATATTACAGAGAATTCATTTGCAATTATCACTAAGAAATTCTCTTTCAAGTAAGATAAAAGATTTGATCTAAGGTCTCAAAAATAAAATCTACTAGTGGAAAACACCTGTAATCCCAGAACTCTGGGTACCTAAAACAAAAGTATACAAAGTTTGAGTCCAGCCTGAGCAACTTAATAACTCAGTAACACCGTGTCTCAAATTAAAAAAAAAAGGTTTGAGAATGTAGCTCTGTGTGAAGGCCCCAGGTTCAACCCTCACTACTGCAAGCAGGCAAGAAAAATTCATTCATTCATTCATTCACCCATTCATTCATTCATTCGAACATATAACATGATCAGTAAGTGCCCCATATGTGCTTTATATTCCTCTTCATACTAAGTAAGAAAAAATTTCTGAAGATACAAAGTCCAGTGTACAAGGGCAAGGACGCTGGTGTATTAGCTTTGAACAAATAAATACATTTATATATTTGCAATGCCAAGTAATAATCACCATGGGGGATGAGGTTGGCATGCTAGTAGTATGGTCAAGGTAACACTTGCAAAGAGACTTGAAAGGAGTAAAGTTCCATGGACATGGGGGAAATAAGTTATAGGTCTAAGACACACAAGGCAGAGCTGTACTTGGTGTGCACTTTGATTTTCAATAACTGCCAGCCCTTTTTTGTCCATCTAGCTCTGGGAGGAAGCCAGCCCAGAAAACTCAGGTCATAGGGTTTATTACACAAAGATAATTAAGGCCAGGTATCACATGCCATACTGGCCCCACCCCAGGCACACCACGCCAGCCACCAAGATCCAGCTAGTGGTGCTTTTGTCAACCACAGTATAATCCTTACAAACCTATGAGGAAAAAGAGGGAATAATATAAAAGTAACGTCATTATTTTATTTATATATATGATACAGTATCTGTTGAGCATATAGGAAAATACCAGTGAAGTAATAGAGACCAAATAAGAGGATACTGCAGTATTCCAAGCAGCAAAAGAGAACAGCTGAGGTCTGAGGATACACCTCAGTGGTACAGCACTTACCTAGCATGCATGAGTTTAACTCCCCAGGAAAACCCAAAGAGAAGGAGGAAGAGCAAAAAAGGAGCGGGAGATGATGGCACAGACAGCTTGAGTTAGGTGGCAGCAGACAAAAAAAAAAAAAAATGGAAGAACTACAGGTAAGATCTAGAGGTAGAACTCTTTCCTATATAGATTGACTATGGACGATTAGGGTGAGAGATTATGTTGTGGTTTGTTTCTAGATGTGCCTAACAAAGCCTCATGCAGTCATGGGGCAGACTTTTTAGAGTTTATAATTGGTTCATGGTCCAATGCTGGGATTATGGATGTAAATACTATACCCACCAGGGGCAGGTAGCTTGCATACCATATAAGGGAGAAAAACAGGCTTGCTCCTGTGCTCTTTCCTCTCTGCTCCTGCTGCACTTGCTGCTTTCCACCACCATGAACTGTTGCCCACTGTCATGTGCCACCCTGCCTTACAGCCTGCTGAGTTTGGACTGAAACCTCCACAAACGGTGAGAATTTTTTTTGGTGGAACCAGGGATCGAACTCAGGATCTTGCACTTGCCAGGCAGGCACTTGTGCCCCTGAGCTATCTCCCCAGCCCCTGTGAGCTAAATAAATCTTTTCTTCCTTAATTCTGGGCATTGGTTATTTTGTCTCAGCAATGAAAGAAAGTGACCAAGATAGACTATCAAGGATAACTTGAAAACTGTTCAGCTAAAACATGGAAATGAATGACAGTTCTATTTACTGAAATATAGGCAGTTGCAAATTTAGGGGGGAAATCAAGTATTTGTTTGGACACTTTAAATCCTATGGCAAGATTTGGCATCACTAAAAGTAGAGCAACTGAGCGCTTCATTATTCAACATGAAGCACACAGTATGATCTGGAAATATTTCTGCCAAGAAATTTGAATCACAATCTAATCAAACCTCTAGCAGTAACTTAGCAACACTACAAGAAAATAAACCAGTAAATCTAGCATATGACACATTCTAGGACAATGGTGGTAAACCTCTGGCACTTAAGCTGCAGCTGGCCCTTTGTTATCATTAAAAGCTCTATAGGGTTCAACATCACTGCTCTAGGAAAACTGACCTGGTTTCTGTAACAATTCACTGGCAAGTACAAAAAACGGGGAGCGACATCAAATGAACACAGATTTAACAAACACAGTAATCAAGGTACAGCACTGGCCTGAATCATCCTTTGAACAAATAGTAAAAAGATGAGGGAAACTTGATGATGAACTATATATTATATGATATCAAAAACATACTATTGGCTCTCATTAAGTTACATAGTGGCATTTTGGTTAATGTAAGTGTTCACTGCTTTCAGGTCTACACTGATGGGATAAAATGGTATTTCAGATTTGTTATAAAATACTTTCAGCAAAGGGAAAAGCATGAAGAAAAACAAAACAGACATTTGAGTCAACGGACAGAGTAGGTGTAGGTAGCAGTTTCTGGTCTCTCCACAAGCTGGAATCAAGACAGCTAGAAAACACCTACTCAGCAAGGAGGAAGAAGAGCAGTACTCTAGGAATCAAGCATCACAATGCTATGAATCATGAAAAAACAGATAAGCAACATAGAGGAAAGGAGAGAGCAGGCCTTAACACCATCCTCAGCTCCCAGCTGGTTTTGATATTTTATTTGGAGACAGGGTCTTGCTAAGTCCCTGTTGCCCAGACTGGGCTTGAATTTGTATTCCTCCTGCCTCAGCCTCCCAAACTGTATAGATGTTTTTTGATTTCCATATGTTGAACCATTCCTGCATACCTGAATGAAATTATCTTGGTATACTAAATGCTGTTTTTAATCTATAGTCGAATTATTTGCAAGTATTAAGGTGCATTACGGTTTTCTTTTTTTGTTGTGTCACAGCATAGCAGGATGATACTGGTCTTGTGGCATGAGTTTGGAAGAGTTTCTTCCCTTTCTATTTCATGGAATAGTCTGAGGAGCATTGGTGTTAGTTCTTTAAAGGTTTGGTAAAATTCAGCAGTAAATTAATCTGCCCTGTTGTAACTTTTTTCTTTCTCCAATTTTGTACGCATACATCTAGTAACATGAACAACTAATTTGAAGACAACACTATGCAATACAACAAATATGAACGTCAAATTCATATTATTTGTTTAGTGATTCTATATCATTTGCAATTTTTAATACTACTTTGTATTCTCTTTAAAAATAAATTTTAAAAAATTCATTTACCTGGGGAGATCTTTTATTATTGCTTTAATTTCATCACTTGTCATTTAAATTTTTAATATCCTTTTGGTTCAGCTTTGTTAGGTCCAACTTAATAGAATATAGGTTTCAAAATAGTGCCTAATGGTTCTTTGGATTTCAGTAGTCTGTTGCACATGTGCTTCTGAAGGGAGCACACAGCCGAGTCTGTTGTAATACCACCCTTTCCATCTCCAATTTGTACTGATTTTGTTCTAAGCAATCTTTTCGAAGAATCAGCTCTTGTTGAAACTGGTCATCTGAATTCTCTTACTGTCATTTTAGCTTTGCTCTTTATGTTTTATCTTCAGTTGGAGTGGCTTTGGTTTGTTCTTGAGTTTGTAAGACTTTGAGATGTACCACTAAGTTATCTATTTGAGGGCTGGGGAGATAGCTCAGTAGAATAAGCACTTGCCTGGCAAGTGCAAGGGCCTGAGTTCAATCCCTGGTTCTGCAAAAAAAAAAAAAAAAGTTATCTATTTGAGATGCTCCTACGGTTTGGTTCTGTTTTATTTTGTTTGCAATACAGGACCTTGTGTTTGCCAGGCAAGCTCTCATTCTACTATGTCCCCAGCCCTGTCCTGGGATTTTGATGTCATAGTCATAGTCATAATACAAACTTTATTTTTGGAACTGTTTTTATTGTATCTCAAAGATTCTAGCATGATGTTTCCATTTTCATTTAATTCTAGAACTTTTAAATTTTGTCTGACTTAATGACCTACTGCTTATTTAAAAATGAATTGTCTGATCTCCACATGTTTGTATAGTTTCTATAGTTCTTCTTGCTGTTGATTTCTAGTTTCATTCCATTATGCTCATAGCATGTGAAGATTATTTCAATTCTTTGTATATTTAAGAATTGGTTTATGCCTTGATGTCATCTATTTTGGAGAACTTTTCCTGAGCTACCGAAAAAGTGTGTGTATTCTGCACATGTTGGATGGAATGTTCCACAGATGACTCTTAAGTCCATTTGATCTACAGTGTAGGTTAAACCTGATATTTCTTCATTAATTTTTTATTTGGCTAACCTCTATTGCTGAGAGTGTCCACTATTGCTGTACTGGAAGTAGTGTATATCTTTATGTTGAACCATATTTGTTTTATGAGACGGGAAACACTGGTGCTCATCGCATAGACATTTATAATTGTTACATCTTCTTGGTAAATTATTCCTTTTACCAACATGCAGTGGCTTTATGACCACTATATACTGTCTCTTCTGACTAGTTTTGTCTTAAAGTGAGGTATAAATATAGCTGGCGCCTGCTGGTTTTCAATTCCATTTGCATGAAATACTGTTTTCCATCCTTCACTTTCAGCTTGCAGTCTCTGATGAGATGTGTTTCTTGGAAGTAGCAAATAGCTGGGTCTTGAATTTTAATCCAGCCTGCCTAACTGTGCCTTTAACTGGAGAATTAAGATTATTTATATTCATGGTTATTATGGAAAAGCACTCCTGATTCCTATCACTTCGTTGTTCTTTTAGTGTTTGATTCTTTGCTCATCTCAGTAGCTTTTATACTCTTCTGTGTGTAGCACTAATTTATCAGAAGTTTATGTCATCTTTGTCTTTTGTGTGTACTATTTCTTTATCTCTTGCAATGATACCTTAGTAGAAAAAGATAAAAATGAGTCCAAAAAATTTCTCCATGATAAGGTGTTTTGACATGTAAAGTTTCTTGAGAGCACCAGTAGCATTAGGACACCTGCAGTTAGGGCAATTAGTGAAAAAAATAAAAGTGACACAAACAGCAAAGCGAAATTACTCTTATATCCTTGTTTGAATATACAGTAGTGCCCAACGTATAAACTTCAAGATGAACTGTCTGATCACCACGTGTTTGTACAGTTTCTGCACTGGGAGAATGTGTGGAAGTCTGATTCGTTCATAATTTGACACAGTAAGTCTTAAGCAGTACACCTATGAATCTTACATAGAACACTTATGAAACTTTGCAACTCAAATGTTCCCAAATCAAGGACTTATTGTAATTGTACACCTAGAAAATTTTCAAGACAACACTGAGAGGATTTTAGATCTGATAACACAAATTCTGCTAGGCAGCAGGACACAAAGTCAACATTAAAAAGAATCAGTAACTTTTATACACTAGTAAGGAACTCACTGAAACAGAAATCAGGAGAACAATCCCAATCATAACAGCTTCAAAAAATAAAATCCCTAGGAATTAAGGCCACTGAGGAGGTAACCAACCTATGATAAAAATTATAGCACACTAAACAAAGAAAATGAAGAAGCCATTAGAAGATAAAAAGATTACCCCTGTTCACAGATTGACATAGTTCATATTAAAACAATCTAGATTTGACACAATCCCCGTCAAGATTCCAATAACATTCTTTATAGAACTAGAAAAAGAAATACTAAAATTCGTATGGAGAGCCAGAATAGCCAAAGCAATACTAAGCAAAGACAGCAAGGATACAAGTATCATAATACCTAATTTCAAACTATACTGCAAAGCTGTACTCACAAAGCCTGCATGGAACTGGCACAAAAAGAGCCATACAGACCAAAACAATAGAATAAAAAACATGCAAACAAGCTTTCTCCAGTGACCGCAGCTAGGATGAATACTGCAGGACTGCATAGCAGAGGCCATGGTGGAGGAAACAACTCATCTCCCCAGCTGCCATGCAGCTACTGCTAGGGACTCTAGCAGCATCCAGGAGCCTCAGTTCACATGAGTCCTTGTCCAAAAGCTCTTGGGGGCTCCTTTGAGCCTGGACCTCAAGGGGCAGCAGCCAGATCTAATGCTGGTTCTTCCTGAGAGACAATGGCTGCTGACCCTTCTGTCTGTTACCTACCTGCACTAGTTCCTCTACGGGAGGCCTCGGCCTCTGGTTCTCCTCCCTGGTTGTGTGCGTGCCACTGCGTCCTGACAGCAAGGTGGTAGGCTCAGCACTGTTCCTGGGGATCCCAGGACTAGGAAGGTTCTCACTACTTGCCAGGGCCTTGGGTTTTAGATTTGTTCTTTTGCAGAAGGCTTTTTTTAAGGCTTCTAAAGGAAGCCAATAAAATACACCTACCACATGGGAAAACAAATATACAAACAAAGTCGAGCAATTACACCCTCTTATTCTTGACAAATAGGCCAAAAACATTCACTAGAGAACATGGCCTCTTTAACAAATAGTGCTGGGAAAACTAGATAGCCATATGTATATAATATTGACACTAGAGTCCTGTCATTTACTCCATACAAAATTCAAAATGGATCAAAGAGCTATGCATGAGACCTGAAACTTTAAAACTGCTAGAAGAAAACATATGGGAAACACTTGAAGCTATCGGTACAGAAGACTTCCTCAATAGGACTTATAGAACATAGGCAGTAATGATAAGAATCAACAAATGGAACTACAGCAGATTTTTTAAATTCTGCAAAGTGGGCTGGAGAGATACCTCAGAGACCTAAGCACCTGTCTGGCAAGCACAAGGACCCGGGTTCAATCCCTGGTACTGTATGCCATGCCAGCCGGACTCCAGGTGTCCCAAAACTGCGCATGGTGGTGCACACCTGTAATCCCAGTGCTGGGGAGGCTGAGACAGGAGGATCACTGTCAGTGGGAGCTGTGTACCAAGATCTTGTGCCAAATAAAAAAATAAGATTAAAAATCAGTGGGAAAAAAATTCACCAGCTTCTCTGACACAGTATTAATATCTAGAATACATAAAGAACACCACCAAGAAAACAAATACGAAAGCAATAAATGGCAAATGAATAGATAATTCTCAAAGAACAAATGGCCAATAATTATATTTTTAAAATGTTCAACGTTTTTGCCCATTAGGGAATGCAATCAGTATTACATCAAGATTCCATCCCACCCTAATGAATTAGAACAGTCATCATCAGGAACACAAAAAATAATAGATGCTGGTGAGGCTGACAAGAGACACTCTTCCATACTGCTGACAGAAATGTAAATTAGTACAATTATGAAAATCAGTGTGGATGGGGCCGGCGAGATGGTTCAGTGGTCTAAAGCGCCTGCTTAGGAGGGCTCAGGCAACTGCGGGGACTGCAGTTCGATCCCCGGCACCACATGCTGCGCCAGCGCCGCCACCAGGGCAGGCTGAGCCAGCCACAAAATGAATAAATAAAGAAACAAACAAACACAACAAGCAAACAAACAAACAAACAAATAAAGAAAGAAAGAAAGAAAGAAAGAAAATCAGTGTGGAGGTTCCTCACAAAACTAAAAAGAGAATATATGACTCAGCTCTACCACTACTTGGTATATACCCAAAGAAAGTCAGCATACTATAGGAGTATCACCATACTCACATTTATTGTGGCACAATTCACAACAGCTGAGATAGAGAACTAGTCTAGGGGCTCATCAACAGGTACATGTATTAAAAATGAGATAGAAACACAATAGAGTATTAGCCATAAGGCCAAGCATAGTGGTATGCACCTGCAATCCCAGCACTCTGGAGCGCTACAGCAGGAGGGTCACAAGTTTGAGTATAGCCTGGGCAACTTAACTGCCTAGAAATAAAAATGTAAAACGGGCTACTCATGCAGCACCATGGGAAGGCCCTGAGTTCAATCCTCAGCACCATACACACACACACACACACACACACACACACACACACACACATATACAGAGATAAAAGAAGGAAACTATGTCACTTGCAGGAAAATAGATGGAACTAGAGTGATCATGTTAAATAAGTTAGCCTACAAAAATTTCCCTTAATATGTGAAATTAAAAAGAAACACATTATCAACATGGAAGGAAAAACATTACTAGATAAGAGCAAGGAGTAAATACTTCTTACATTTTTATTTCTAGGCAGAATGCAGAGATGGATATGATCAAAATAAGGTAACAGGCATTAATAAAAAATATTGCAGAAAAAGAAAACTGAAATAGAAAAGAAAATGTGACAACATCATGATGCAGGCAATGAGTACATGTATGAAAACTATGGCAGACATTTTTAAAATATAGATTAAAAGAGAAAAAGACCCTGTTCATGACCTGTTAAATTTAGGGTACCATATGAGACTGAAAATGGTAAGTAGAGTTGGGTAGGTGAAGAGGTGTTTTCTCTATGAAGAAATGAAAAGCACATCATCTTTAGCTATGAGACTGGACTGGCTCACTCAGTACTGGAGAGAAAGTGAGTGCACAGGCCCAGGGCAGAGCCCTTTGTCCCCCTAACATTTGAAGGCCAAGAAGTACAAGTCCGCTAAGAATACATAGAAAGGGCAGTCACTGGGAAAAGAAAAGCAAGAGAATGTGGTATTAAGAGAAAAGCCTGTAAAAGAAAAATAATGGTCAAATGATAGCTGAAGTGTCTGAAAAGTGACCACTAGATCTGGAGACAGGAGTCATTAGTAATTTTCACAAAAGTAGTTTCAGAAGTGAATGAGATGGAGTCCTTTAGTGTTACATTTACCTGACCTTTAAAAAGAAAAAAAAATCCTACACAAGTTTTTCAAAATTCAAATGCACTTGTTAATGCTTTAACATAAACTTTATTCTTATCTGGCTAAAGTTAGTCAACATCCCTTCTAGAAGGATTGCGGCACTTCATCAAATATGCAGACGTATTACTAAAGCCCTTCATGGTTGCGATTTTACTGGTACTTACACAGCCATCATGCACATTTAGGGTTGCTTCAAGTTTCAATCTTTGGATAAATTCTTTTCTTCCTGTTTAAAAACAAAGAAAGAACTGAATAAATCATACAATCTGATGTTCAGAAATGTATTGCACTGAAGTTAATAGACCCAGCGTATGGTAGATTCAAGCCGTAATGTCAGCTCTAACATTGATACATTGAGAAAGATTGAGCACAGTAACCTCCAGGTCCTAGTTTCAGCATTAGGGGACCTCTTTACTGATTCAAGGACAAAAGGAACTTAGCACAGTGTCTGGTGCACTCACATTTTTTTCATTCAGTCCACAATTTTTTTTTAGTTCTTACACTGTTTCAGGTAATGTTCTAGAAGCTAGAAAATGCCACAATGAGAGAGAAAAAGAGCTTCCCGCATGAAAGGATAAAGACAGTAAGCACCATGTCAGTGAAAGTACTGGCATGGAAAGGACATATAAGAGGGCAATGGAGAGGTGAGATTTTGAACTTTTTTTTTTTTTTTTTTTTTTTTCTTGCAAGGTCTCACTATGTAGTTCAGCTGGTCTTGATGTAACCCAGAGTGACCTCAAACTTCAGCCTCCTGAGTGCTGGGATTGTAAGTGTCCACCACCATCCCTGGAAATGTTTTCAACTTTAAAGAGGATGACAAACATGAATAATAATATGCCATTGATATTTAAATACATCTTAATTTTAGTTAACTTTACAAGGATGAAATATAATCACCTAAATGCCATCAATAGCAATATCACAAAAATACTGCAGAAATAAGTTCCTTCTTCAAAAAAAAGGTCTCCCTTGAAGAAATAAATCATCTCACCAAAGATACACGTTTACTCAGAAGCTGCAATGAAAGGCATCTGACTTTATGACAAAGAATAACTAGGATGATAAATTATCAAATTAATTTATGCTTTCTGTACATTATCATAAAAGACAAATTTATTTACTCTGTCTTCTTGCTTTTTAGTGTAAAGAGCAAAATCCTCTTGAAGCCAAACCTTTTTATTCCTTC
>PVKN010024608.1:0-14401 GCA_004027915.1 Capromys pilorides
TGGAATCATTCTAAGAAGAAGGGGAAGGAGAAGAAGGATGAGAAGAAAGTAAAAAACCTTCTTGGGCTGGCGATATGGTTCAGTGGTCTAAAGCACCTGCTTAGGAAAACTTAGGGACTAGAAGGACCGAGGTTCAATCCCCGGCACCACATGCTATGCCAGCCCCAGCCCCAGGGCAGGCTGAGCCGGCCATAATACAAAAATAAATAAATAAATAAAATTATTAAAAATAAAAGAAAAAACCCTTCTTTTTTTTGGGTACTGAGAATCAAACTCAGGAACTTGCACTTGCCAGTCAGGCACTTGTGCCGCTGAGCTACATCCCTGGCCCAAAACTTCTCCATAGGGTAGGTAAATATGTACTGAGATTTTTTTCTGTACCTCTACATGCTGGATATTAGTATATATTTGCAAATGCATAGAAAATGTTCGAAAGAATATATACCAAACTGCTAAAAGTGACTTCTTTTAAGAATACATTAGGCCCAGCCAGGATAGCTCAGCAGACTAAAGAACCTGCTTAGACAGAGCGCTAGGGGCCAGGGTTCAATTCCCAGCACCACAACCTGTGCCAGCCCTGCCTCCAGGGCATACTGAAACAGCAATTCAAACTGGGTGTGGTGGCACACACCTGTAATCCCATCTCTTGGGAGGCTAAAAACAGGAGGATCACCACAAGTCTGATCTGTGTAGTGAGACCCACTAAAATACATTAAAAAATAAACTACCAGTAACTCCTAGCATTTCTAATCAGGTTTTGAAATTATTTTAATTTTTCTTTTTTTTTATTTAATGCAGGGTCTACAGGGTCTCGCTACACAGCTCAGACTTGTAGTGATTCTCCTGTTTTCAGATTCCCAAGAGCTGGGGTTATAGGTGCTACTACACCTAGTCTCCATCACCTTCTCAGCATGCCCCAGGGAGGGCCAACACGACAGGCCAGGGCAGGCCAGAGATCGAACCTCCAACCCCTGCACCTGCCTAAGCAGGCTCTTTAAACCACTGAGCTAACAGGCCAGCCCTTTGATTTTTGTTTTCCATTATTTTATTTTGATTTTTTTTGTGTGTGGGACCAGGGTCCAAACTCATGACCTTGCACTTGCCAAGCAGGCACTTGTGCCATGGAACTATCTCCCCGGTCCCAAACTTATTTATTTATGTTATGGCCGGCTCAGTCTGCCCTGGGAATGGGGCTGGCACAGCATGTGGTGCCAGGGATTGAACTGCAGTGCCTGTGGTTGCCTAAGCAGGTGCTTTAGACTGCTGAGCTATCTCGCCAGCCTTGATTTTTTTTGTCTTTTTGAGACAGAATCTCATTAAAAAATTCAGGCTGGTCATCAACTCATTTCGCGGTACCAGGGATTGAACTCAGGACTCTGCACTTGCCAGCCATCAACTCATTTTGTAGCCCAGACTTGCCTCAAATTCACAGGAATCTTTCTGCCTCAGCTTCACCAGTGCTGGGATTATAGGCATGCAACATCATGCCTAGATAATTTGCCATTATTATTATTATTATTATTATTATTATTATTATTATTAGCATCCTTTTGAGGCAGAGTCTCACTATGCAGCTCAGACTAGCCTTGAGCTCACTTTGCAGCCCAGGCTGGTCTTGAAATTGCAAAAATCCTCCTGCCTCAGCCTTCTAAGTGCTGGGATTACAGATGTATACAACCATGCCTGGTCCATAGTATTCTTTCTTAAAATACTATTCCACATGCCTCTTCCTTTTGTTTCTTGAGTTAGTCTCACTGTGTTGTCATTGCCAAGGCTCGCCTTGACTTCCTATGCTCAAATGATCCTGCTGCCTCAAACTCCTGAATAGCTGGGACTACAAGTATATGCTATTACACCTGGCCCTACCTATTCTCTGCCATCCTAATTCAGTCCTTCAGGGCCGGGGAGATAGCTCAGTAGAATAAGTGCTTGCCTGGCAAGCACAAGGTCCTAAGTTCAATCCCCAGTACAAAAAAAAAAAAAAAAAAAAAAAAAGATGGAGCCAATTCAGTCCTTCAGTCAACAAATATTCATTGATCATATATTCAGGCGTGGTGGCACATGCCTGTAATCCCAGCACTTGGGAGGCTGAGGCAGGAGGATCAGTGTGAGTTTGAGACCAGCCTGGGCTACAAAAGTGAGCTCAAGGTCAGTCTGAACTGCATAGTGAGACCCTGTCTCAAAAAGATAAAAAGAAAAGAAAGAGATAAACAATGTATAAGTAAACAAATAATTGTGCAATAAAAATAGTATCCTAATGCTTACCATATACCAGGCACTGGGCCTAGAGAACTTTTTTTCATTTTAAAAATCATTTCTATTGCCATTTTATAGTTTTAAAAAACATAAATGGCATGACTATAAAGTAATGAGACAAAAACATTCTCGTGTAAGCCGGGCATGGGGGTGCACACCTGTAATCCCAGCACTTGGGAGGCTGAGGCAGGAGGATCGGTGTGAGTTCGAGACCAGCCTGGGCTACAAAAGTGAGCTCAAGGCCAGCCTGAGCTGCATAGCGAGACCCTGTCTCAAAAAGACAAAAAGAAAAAATTCTTGTGTCCCTAATTAGTCTCATTAGCATATAGCCACACCTCATCCAATCTTGGACAAAAATATACCTTCACTGTATGCTTGTCAGCTCGTTCCCCAAAAATTTATTGGGTGCTGGCAGAGCACGAGGCATGGGTAGAATGCAGAATTATACAGTCTCTATGTGTAGGCTATGTTATTTATATAATTTCTCAGATAACATTATGGCATGTATTTACAGAACTTTACACAAAAATAACAATACTTGAAATAAGTAAGTTTCAGTCTAACAAGGAGCACCTTTTCGTGAACGAGAGGGTTACACAGGACTTATTACACAAGAGCACTTTAATTCCTGGGCCTAGAGAATTTCAATTAATTCATTTAGTATTTCTAATGATCCTAGAAGCACAATTGTTATTCAATTTTAAAGTTAAGGAAAATAAGGTATATAGGTTCTAAGTAGTCTAAGGCCATCTATCTAGTTAGTAGAGACTGATCTGAATCTAGACAGCTTGGTAGTAGCTTTTTTTTTTCTTTGTGGTACTGGAGATGGAATCCAGGGTAGTGAATCACACTGAGCTGCAACCCCAAATCTTTTGCTTTATTTCAAAATAGGGTCTTGCTAAATCACTAAGTTGCTTAGGCTGGGCTTAAACTTGTAATCCTCTTGCCTCAGCCTCCCAGAGTGCTGGGATTACAGACATGTATCACCATGCCCAGCTAATGTAACTTCTTAACAGTTATGTTTTATTGATTCTGTGAAAGGAAACCTCAGCTTCTAAGGGCTACGGAGAAAATCCAACTGGTAATATGATAGTGACTGGCACACTTAAGGGCTAATTTAGAGAGGACACTCAAGAAAGGCCTGACAGGTAATATTTTAAAATTAACAATTATTTTACTGTAAAATGAAGCATACAGAAAACCATATAGCTCAAACGTGTGACTTACTGAACAAAGCAAACAATACTCATATCAAGATGCAGTTCTTGCACGTTTGGTAATACATGACTATGATTGCAGCACTCTGGGAGACTGACAGACGCACAGCAACTTCAAGGCTGGGCTGGACTACAGAGTGAGTTTAAGGCTATCCTAGAATGTAGCATAACTATCTCAGAAAAAAACCCCACTTTTCTACCCATGACACCAGTCCTTCTATGTGTCTTGTCCCAAACACAATTTCTACACACATAAATAACCAACAACTTTTCTAACTTTTTTTTTGTGGTACCAGGGATAGAACTCGGGACCTTGCACTTGCCAGGCATTTATGCCACTGAGCTACATCTCCGGCCACAACACTTCTATCTTTTACAGTAAGTATTTACTTGAAGGTTTTTCAAAATAGTTTTATCATCAAATATGTACTCCTAGAATATCTAGTCTTATTTGTTTTCCTTTTTTGCTTCATTTGTTTTTCAAGATAGGGTCTCACTATATAGTTCAGGTTGGTCTCAAATTCATGGTGATCCTCTTGCCTCAGACTCCTTAGTGCTGGGCATGAGCTACCATGCTCAGCTCATGACATTGTTCTAAAACTTTTTAGTGGAGAATTTGTAACATAGACAAAAGGAGGCAGAATAGTACAATGAATATTCATTTACCAAATACTCACCTCCTGGGCTATCTTGTTTCAAATATACCTCCATCTCCTTCTTTCCTCCTGTACTATTTGAGGGCAAACTCTAGACTATATATTATTCCATATCCAGACATTCCAGCATATATCTCTAACATGTAAGAATACTTTTCAAGATCCCTATTATATGCCGGGTGTGGTGGTGCATGCCTATAATCTCAGTTCTTGGTAGGCTGAAGCAGGAGAATAACTTCAAGTTAGAGGTCAGCCTAGGCTACACAGTGAATTCAAGGCCAATCTGAACTACACAGTGAGATCCTATCTCCAAAAACAAAAATTCCCAATTGTAATACCATTAGCAAACAAAATAATTCTTTAATATTAAGTCAGCATTTAATAGTTTCATAAGTGTCAAAAATGTATCACTTTTTTGTCTGAATAAATAACCAAATGAAGTCCACACCTTTTGATTCATGGATATGTTTTTCTTTTTTTATATGTATTTATTACAGGGTCTACAGGATCTCACTACACAGATCACACGGCAATAATCCTCCTGTTTTAAGCCTCCCAAGTGCTGGGATTACAGGCATGCACCACCCCCAGTCTCAATCACTGTGTCATCAAGCCAGGGTGTGGGGCCTGCAAGGGACTCAGCAATTGAACCTCAGTCATTGTGCCTGCCTAAAAACTGAAATCTGCTGAGCTATCTGGCCCACCCTTCATGGATATGATTATATGTAACTTGTTTTGTTTCTATTCTGTGACAGGGTCTTGCTATGTAGTACAACTGGCTTTCAAGCTGCTTATATAGCCCAAGCTGGCCTCCAGCTCACCTGTAATCCTTCCTGAGGGTTGAGATTACAGGTGTGTGTCACCATACCCCGCAGATTATTTGTAACTTTTAAACTAATGGTGGAGGTCTTTCAGGTTAGCTTAGTGGTTTAAGTGCTTGAGCCAGCAGTCCCAGTCAGGCACAGGGGACTGCGGTTTGATGCCCAGACCCACCCTTAAGGCAGCCTGAGCCCACCAAAAAATAAAAAAAACAATAAAAAATAATAAACTAATGGTTTCTGGCCACCCCCCCCCACCTTTTTGCAATTTTTTTTGGTTGAAGATACTGATTGTTTTTCAGTAGTTTTACAATTTGGATTTTGCTTTTTTTTTTTTTTTTTTGCAGTTTAGCATGTTCTTTTGACCTCTGTATGTTGTATCTGTTGATAAAATCAATTTTTTTGGTACCAGGAACTGAATTCAGGATCTTGTGCTTGTCAGGCAGTTGCTGTGCTGCTGAGCTATATCACTGGCCTATAATGTATTTTCTTGTATTTAGTAAGGGTCTACAGGGTCTGACTACACAGATTGGACTCATAGTGATCCTCCTGTTTTCAGCCTCCCAAGCACTGGAATTATAGGCACACGCCACCACGCCCAGTCTCAGTTGTTCATAGTGCACCCCGGGGGTGGGATGCACACAGGCACACCAGGGATAGAAGCCCTGTCCCTGCACTCTGCCTAAGCAGGCACTTTAGTCCACTGAGCTATCTGGCTAGCCCTATAATATATTTTCAATATCCTGTCTTTAGTGGTGTGCAAAAATTTTCCATTTGGCCAAGGAAATGGAAGACATCTGGTCTGTAGAATGACTAAGGGTCCTCTTTACTAGGCCTGAAACAGGTGGTAGGAGTCAAAGCTCAATAAATAGTAATGGAGGTGCACAGGATGGGTGAGGGGCACATAGTGTTAGATTCTCCCTTGGCTGGTATGTAGAGCAAGACAGGAAGAAGTAATTGAGTTGTAGTTGTAACTGGAGAAGTAGCAGCAGTAGAGGCAGCAGCTGGGATAATTTCTCAGCAGATTACTCACAATATTCTGTTTTCTAAATATGTATATTTAGAAATATATATATATATATATATATATATTTCCCCCACTCCCATCTCTGTGCCTATGCTTAGATTTTTTCCTCTGGCTGGATCTCCTTTATCTCCACCTCACCAAATCCTACTTTCTTTAATAGCCAGTGCAAGTTCATTCTTTTCCATGCATTTGCTTCTGATCGTCATAAAATATCACTGGAAGGATAAATGAGGACACTAATTACTTTTCCAGGAAGAGAACTGGGTGGTTTTTAAAGCACAGAGATGAAAGAGAGAAAGATTACTTACTTGCTGTGAGGGGAAGATTTTTATTTTAAAAAGAATAAAAAAGCCAGGTGTGGTGGCACACACCTGTAATCCTAGCATTGGGGAGGCTTAGGCAGGAGAATGGTTACTAGTTCAAGACCAGCCTGAGCTACAAAATGAGCTCAAGCCTAGCCTGAATTGCATAGTGAGACCCTGTCTCAAAAAGACCAAAAAGAAAAAAAATCCAAAACAAGATAAGAGGAAGTTGGGGCCAGGGAGATAGCTCTGTGGCACAAGTGCCTGACTGGCAAGTGCAAGGTCGTGAGTTTGAACCCTGGCCCCGCAAAAAAAAAAAAAAAAAAAAAAAAGATAATAGGAAGTTAACAGTGGCTAACACATTGCAATTGTTATCTTTAAATTAGAGTATAAGATATCAGCATTTGGAAATTTATTTTGATGAAAGTATCTAATATAAAGTCTTCTGAAGTAGAAAGAAGGATATTGCAATTTATAGTTTGAGGAAAGAGAAGGTCTGTTACAGCCTCTGTGTGAGTGCCAGGGAATCTATGAGACAAATAAAAGGGTTGCTGGGCAGCTGCAAATGCCATGTTGAAATTGGATAGTATGAATTTATACTGGTCTGCTTGGTTCTCCCTCTAGCAGCATTCTGGGACTTTGAGAGCTGAAAAGGAGAAAGAGGATAGTGAAGGCAAGATTCCCAGAGACAGCTACACTGAATGGCTGCCCAGGAACATAAGGTAAGGGAAGAACCTAGTACAACTAGGAGATTCCCTCCCTCCTTCTCTCCCTTCCTCCTTCCTTCCCCTTCTCTCTCCCCCATTTTTTCTTTTCCTTTCCTTTCCTTCCTTATCTTTTTCTGTGGCGTTAAGGATTGAACCTAAGGCCTGAGGCATGTTAAGGAAGTTCTCCAATCACTGAACTATATCCCCAGCTCTAGGAATTGATTTCTAGATCTGGAGCAAGAGAAGGAGAGTGGCTAAGACAGCCTACTCAGGTGATGAGCAATGTGTTTTGGGAAAGCCTAATATCAATGTAAGACATCACTGGTCAATAAGGCCCTCTTGGTCCCATTAGAGTAATTATAAGGAATCTTGCTAGGCTAGTGGGCATGGTATCAAGGTCCTTTTCTAAATTCCCTGTTTGGCCTTAGATTTTGGATGTTCTCAAATGCCTTTTACAAATGACTGAGATTTGCTCCACATGACCCCAAGCAAGACTTCCTCTTCTTTTCCCTTTTTTAAAATTTATTTCGGACCTGGAATCAAGCTCAGGACCTTGAACTTGCCAGGCAAGCACTATGCTGCTGAGCTATCCCTGGATATCCCAGAGAAATAACACTGGTCCTCTTTTTCCTTCTCTCTCTCTCTCTCTCTCTCTCTCTCTCTCTCTCTCTCTCTGTATTGGATTTTTTTTTAATTTTATTTATTTTATTTATTTGTTTGCTTGTTGTGTTTGTTTGTTTCTTTATTTATTTTATTTTGTGGCTGGCCCAGCCTGCCCTGGTGGTGGGGCTGGCGCAGCATGTGGTGCCGGGGATTGAACCGCAGTCCCTGCAGTTGCCTGAGCTTTCCCAAGCAGGCGCTTTAGACCACTGAAGCATCTCGCCGGCCCCTGTATTGGATTTTTTGAGACAGGATTTCACTATGTATTCTGCTCACTTTGTAGCCCACACTGATCTTGAACTTGCTATAATCCTCCTGTCTCAGCCTCCCAAGTACTGGGACTACAAGCATGTGCCACCACACCTGGCCTCCTTTTCCTTTCTATATTGGAGATTTTTTTTTCAGACAGAATGTTGGTATATAGTTCAGGCTGGCTTTGAACTCACTGTGTAGCCCATTCTAGCCTCAATCTCCTGGCAAATCTCCTGCCTCAGCCTCCTAAGTGCTGGGATTATAAGTGCATGCCACCACACCCAACAATACAGGGGATTGAACCTTATTACCACAGACTGCCCAGCCTGGTCAATTTATTGACTTAGTGAGAGCTTGTTTCAAAATAAAAAAAACATAATCAGTGGACCCTGAAATTTATTTTTATTTTATTTTATTTTTTTTTTTTGTGGGACTGGGGTTTGAACTCATGACCTTGCACTTGCCAGGCAGGCACTTGTGCCACAGAGCTATCTCCCTGGCCCCTGGACCCTGAAAATTTACAGAGGTGACATTCTTAGAGAGTACCTGTGAATTGTGACAAAACTGCAAAGTTCAGATATGGTTAGAAAAATGGTTCTTTTTATATCTTAAATACTAAATATGCTACATCATCTATAGTTATGTAATTTAAAACTTTATTTGTTTATTTATTTATGGCCAGCTCAGCCTGCCCTGGGGGTGGGGCTGGTGCAGCATGTGGGGCCGAGGATGGAACGGTGGTCCTCGTGATTGCCTAAGCTTGCCTAAGGTTGCCTAAGCAGGCGCTTTAGACCACTGAGCTATCTTGCCAGCCTCAAGTTATGTAATTTAATTGAATAAAATACTGTATTAATAAATCTGTAAATTCATTGGTGTATCTGCCAGAGGAGAGTTACAGTGCAGGCTCTGATCAGGACCTGGAGCATACTAAGCACATGCTTTACATTGAGGTACATTCCCAGCCTGCCATTTGTTTCTTTGTGCCTGTCATTTGCTTCTTTATGTATTTATCATGTAAAGAGATTTGGGGTAACAATATCTATCTCACAGAACAGGTATGAGGTTTAAGTGAAATAATGCTGGTAGAAGTACCTAATACTGTGGCATTCAATGAGATTATATACTTTCTCAGCAGGTAAATGGACATGGTCTCCCTTATTCCTGAAGCTTATACAATGGTACAATAAATAGGTTATTACTTTAGAGGTTTGGGATATAGCTCAGGATAGAGCACTTGCCTAGAATGTGTAAGACTGTGGGTTCAATCTCTAGCACCACAAAAAGCACCCACATACATGTTATTACTTTATAGAACAGCCAACCTGGCTATCAAGAAAATCTGGCTATCATGACTTTCCTCATGATGGGCCACTCTGCATCCTCCAGTGTGCATTTTTATTTTGCTTTTTCCTCTTTTACTCAGATCAAGTTTTCTGTTTCTCCCTCTTCACTTTTACTTTTTCAAATTAATTATGTCACCACTAAAAAAAAAAAAAAAAAACAAAAAGGAAAGTCTTATTTTTCTTACTGAGATATTATAAAATTGGATTTTTAAAAATGTATTTAGTACAGCATCTACAGGGTCTCACTAAATAGATCGGACTCCCAGTGATCCTCCTGTTCTCAGCCTCCCAAATGCTGGGATTACAGGCATGTGTCACCATGCCCAGTCTCAGTCAATATCTCAGCACACCCCAGGGCGAGGCCAGCATGGCAGGCTGGATAAAATTGGATTTTAAAGATATATGCTCCCTCTTTTCAGACAAAAACAAACCCTCCAACTTTTCCACTGGATTGAAAGAAAAACTTTGAGAAAAGAAAGAATAGTAAAAACTAATAATGATTTTTATTAGTATAGTGCATATTAGATCTGGACTTCAGGGGAAAGATATGACCTAGAGATAAAAATGTGTGAGTTGCTAGGCCTGGTGGCACATGCCTATAATGCCAGCACTCCAGAGCTGAGGCAGGAGATTTGCAGGAATTCAAGGACATCCTGGGCTAATTAACGAGTTCACAGCCATCCTGCACTACATAGCAAGACCCTGTCCAGGAAAAAAAAAAAAACACAAATAAAATGTGTTTGAATCACCTTCACATGGGTAGTTCTGAAGTCCTGGACATACCTGAGAATGTTTAGAAATAAGGAAAACAAATGACTGAGTACTGAGGAACATCACTGAATGGCCAGGTAGAAAAAGAGGAGACTGCAAAGGAGACTAAAAGAAATGGCTATAGAAGTAGGACAATGAAGGACCATAAACCAAAGTATGAAAATAAGTTGAGGAAGAAAGAACTGTAAATGTCAAATTTTGCTTGATGGGTCAAGTAAGATGAATATTACAAGTATCCAGTGAATTTAGTGACTTAGTGGAAAAAGGTAGCCTTACTACCACAGTCAACTTTGAGAAAAGAAAGAATAGTAAAAACTAATAATGATTTTTATTAGTATAGTGCATATTAGATCTGGACTTCAGGGGAAAGATATGACCTAGAGATAAAAATGTGTGAGTTGCTAGGCCTGGTGGCACATGCCTATAATGCCAGCACTCCAGCCCAGTCAACTTACTGACTTGGTGAGACCTTGTTTCAAAAAAAAAAAAAAAATCTACAGTGGACCCTCAAAATTTATGGGGTTACATTCCTAGAGATTACCTATGAATTGTGACAAAACTGCAAATTTCAGATATGGTTAAAAAAAATCTTTATATTTTAAAGATTTAAAAATCTTTCTTTTATGTTTTATATTTTTATAGTATATTTAAATACTAAATATGCTATTTCACCGATAGTTATGTAATTTAATTTAAAATACTGTATTAATAAGGCTATAAATTCATTTGTGCATCTGGCAGAGATGGGTTACAGTGCAGCAGCCAATCAGCAGCAAGAACTAAGTAATGCTCTTGGCTATGTGCAAACCTCTCACAAAAAAAAAAAAAAAAATTGTGGAGTATATTTGAAGATTCTGCAAAATTACAGGGGTTTCTGTGAGCAATTATTAGTTAGGTTCTAAGGAAAAATCCACAAACAACTTGAGGCCACAAACTCTGAACCATGACATCACAGGGGTATACTATATAGTGGTTATCAGTTGACAAATTCAATTCTTTCCACAATTTTGGTTGCAAAGTGAATTAGACAATAACAAACGAAATGCTCCCATAAGTTCAGCATTGAACCTAACCTTTGAATTTGATTCCAATTCTGTTTGTGACCAGAATCATGGAAGAAATTAAGTTCATGAACCAAAGTACCACAGTATTAAGAAAAAAGGAGGGCTGGGGACTTAGCTCAGTGGTAGAGAGCCTGCCTAGCACGTACAAGGTCCTTGGTTCAATTCCCAATGCCACAATAGAAAAATAAAATTAAGTGCTAAGATTGTAGCTTGGTACAAAGGTCCTGGGTTCAGTCTCCAGTACAGAGAGACAGAGAGAGAGAGAGAGAGAGAGAGAGAGAGAGAGAGAGGGAAAGGGAGAAGGAGAAAGACAGAAATAGAAAAAGGGAGAGGGAGAGAGACAAACAGAGACAGAGAAGGGGAGACAGACAAAAGAGAGGAGGGAAGGGGAAGGGAGAGGAGAGTGGAGTGATAGAGAATAGAAATAGGGGCTGGGGAGATAGCTCAGTAGAATAAGTACTTGACTGGCAAACACAAGGACCTGAGTTCAATCCCCAGTTCCGCACCAAAAAAAAAAAAAAAAAAAAAAAAAAAAAAAAAAAAGAAAAAGAAAAAAAGAGAGAGAATAGAAATAAAGGGAGACTAGGACTGTAGCTCATTAGTAGAGGGCATACTTATCATGCATAAGGCCCTAAATTCAAGCATCACTGCCACCTCCAAAGGAAATGAAAGAATGTAGTGATTTGAAGACATTTGAGCTGGGCATAATAGTGCACGCTTGTAATCCTAGTACTCAGGAGGCTCAGGCAGGAGGACTGAAGTAAGTTCAAGGCCAGCCTGGAATAGTGAAATGAGACCCTGTCTCCAGGGTAAAGAAAGAGAAGTTTGGCTATAAAGAAAAGAATGAAGTTAAGTAGTATCTGGAGAAGGAAGACTAGAGAGAAGAACATGTATAAATATTAGTGAAAATGTCACAGTGGGAGGACATAAACAGAAAATACTATAATGTTTCTAGAAAGGTGCAAGGGGGATCAGATACAAAGTACAGTATGAGACATGGGGATGTAGCTCAGTAGCAGAGCAGATACCTAGAATATACCTGGGTTCAATTCCTGACACTGAATTAAAAAGCATGATGAAGAAATGAAAAGCAGCAAAGGTGATGAGAAGAAAATTCATGCTATTGAAAGCACATGAGGACCCCCCCCCCCTCGACCAAAAAAAGCACATATGCAGATGATGTGAGAAGTAGGGAATTAAAAACTGTAACTCATACAAATCACTTAGCATAATGCCTGGTATGTTCATTTGTGTCACAATCTATGGCTTTTGATGTTATTAATGTTGCGTACTTGCCTGCCTGAAATGTCTTACATCCTAGGCTTTAGCTATATAGAATGAACTAATATCTAATTTATTAAACCTGTATAACTTGCAGGGCATGTGACACACACCTATAATCCTAGCACTTGGGAGGTAGAGGCACCAGCCTCGGTTACATAAGCTAGTTCAAGGCCAGCCTGGGCTACATAGTGAGACCTTGTCTCAAACAAAGCAAAATAAAACAAAAAAAGAATATACACAACTAAGAATTTTTTTCACAACCAAAATTTTACATATATATGTATATATATAGTTCAATATATAATCAATATACATATATATAATATATAATAATATATATAATATATATAGTATATATATCACAAGGATTATTCAACTTTTTGATTTCTCACTCTTTTTCTTTAGGATTTCTGGATAGTTGTTGGTTCCCTGATTTTAATAAGATGGGAAAAGATGGTGTATTTAAGACTGATGCATTTTGAGCTAGGTGTGGTGGCACATGGCTGTGATCCCAGCACTTGGAAGGCTGAGGTGGGAGGATCACTGTCAGTTGGAGGCCAACCTGGGCTACATAAACTGGTTTAAGGACAGCCTGCACTACATAGTGAGACCCTGTCTTAAAAAAAATCTGCTGGACAGGCTCTGTTGTGAAATGAATAGTACCCTGGACTTCTAAGATTAAAAGCTGCCAGCATTAAAAAAAAAAGATAGAGTTGGGTGTGGTGACAAATGTGTCTTTAATCACAGCACTTTTTAAGACTAAAGCAGTAGGGTCACAGGTTTGATCTCAGCCTGGGCAAGTGAGTATTTTAGTGACTTAGCAAAACCTTGTCTCAAAACTAAAAGAAAAAAAGTCTGGGAATAAATATCTTGGAGATACAGGAAGCCCCTTTACCTCTGATCAAAGTTTTCTGTTAGGTAGAAAGCATATCTTTGGATGCATTCTCTAACATCTTCTAAACTCTGCACCCATGTTTGGTCATATTTTTCTACTTTTTGTTATTTTTTATACAGGGTCTTGCTATATAATTCAGGCTGGCCTTTAACTCACTATGTAGCCCAGGCTGGCATCAAGCTAAGCAATCTTCCTGCCTCAGCCTCCCGAGTGCTGGGATTAATAGGTATGCACCACCATGCCCAGAACATCCTCTAATGTTGCCTCATGCTCCAAATTCTCATCCACGCTATACTGTAATCACTCCCCTTTGCTGCCCATGTCCATTCCCTTCACTTCATCTCCCTTCTACCTCCCAATGAGACCTTATGTTCATTGACTGAACTGACAGAAAAAGATAGTAGGAAAACAACTTGAGATAATTTGAGGTTTGGTAACCTTCCTTGTTTGATGTTCCTTAGAGTTTGCAACTACAGATTCTTGGCTACTTTGCTGAGGGAGTAAAGACAACTCAATGAAGATTCAAAAAAAAGATTACTCTTCTAATTAGGAATCTAAGTTGGGCATGGTAGTGCATGCCTGTAATATAAGCCACTCTGGGAGGCTGAGGCAGAAGAACTGCAATTTCAAGCTGAGCTCTGCCAACGTGGCAATTTAGCAAAATGCTGTTCTCAGAATATAAAACGGCTGGGAAGCTCAGTGCAAAGGTCCTCGGTTCAATTCTGAGTTGAAAAAAATTTAAATCTATGTTCTAGGGCCAGAGGTATAAGCTCAGTGTCAGGGCCAGATAGCTCAGAGGCATAAGTGCCTGCCTGGCAAACATAAGAACCAAGTTCAATCCCCGGACCCACGTGCTATGCAGTCTTGGCCTTGGATGCAGATGCCCACCATGCACCCCTGAACCAGGTGTGGTGACACACACCTGTAATCCCAGCATTTGGGAGGTTGTGCCAGGAGGATCTCTGTGAGTTCAAGAACAGCCTGGAGGCTACAAAAGTCAGCACAAGGCCAGCCCGAACTGCATAGTGACACCCTGTCTCAAAAAAAAAAGGAAAAAAAAAAACCTCAGTGTCCTTCTGCAAAGCCTTGGTTAAGTTCTAGCACCACACATACATACTTGAAAAAATTTCCATTATACCCGCATGGTGG
>PVKN010024609.1:0-14389 GCA_004027915.1 Capromys pilorides
GAGGGAGAGAAAGGGAGGAGAGAGAGAGAGAGAGAGAGAGAGAGTGTGTTATGAGCCTGCATGGAAAGAAGGAAATATTCAGCATCATTGGCAATGTAAACTAGTTCAACTACTAGGAAAGTCACTGTAGAAAGTATTTTTAAAATGAAAATAGTTATTCCATTTATTACAATGCTTCCTATTGTATGTATCTTTCCCAAGGATAACATTTCAGTGATACATACATATTCCTGTTTACCACAACAATATCCACATTTCTGTTGTGTGACAACAGAGAGCCCTGTTCTGTTAACCACCAGATACCAATGATAAACAAGTACTCAAGTGTATTCTATTTAGTAAATTATATGTGGTATTTTATATTTTGTTATGAAACAATATGTGTTAAACTTTTGCCTGAATACAGGGCAATATTAGCATGATTATTAGCATGTGAATATAGCAAGGGCAGCCATAATGTTCATTAGATTCAATGTACCAATTGCATATTCAATGTATTTCATTTCAGTTTTGTTGGACTGACCAAATATTTCCACTTTCTAGCTCAAGGAATATCTGTAACCACTTCAACTTTATTGATGTACGTAATGCAACCTTACTATATTATCTAAAGGGTTCAAAGCTGTTAGTCAATGTACTACAGTGGTACATATGTATATACATGTATATGAGAGTTTCTTTTTGTACTTTTCTCATGTTATAAGTGATTTTTCATGGTTTTTTCCCACTCAGATCAATAGGTCACATATCAGTTATTTTCTATTAGATATAAACAACAAATGCAAGTGTGCTTTACTAGAATAATGCCTTTTTATCTGAGGGGGATATGATTCCATGTACCCCTGTATGCTTCTAACAGTGGATAATAGAGACTGTCGGAGAAGATAGAGGTTTCCACAGGAGTTAAGGTTTCTCATAATTTCTGGTTATTGGAAAAACTTGAACAAGGATAATAGTGGATAATAATTACATGCACACATATACACATGTAGAATTTTATGTACATATATAACCTATGAAAAATTTAATTGATAAATTATGCACATGTAGAGATTCATAATAGTACTTAATGTTGATATGGTTATAACAAAACATGTAATTGAGGCCATGTGAATTGCTGCCTTTCTCTGAATGTTGCCTCTGTTATTGTACTCAGCCTTGTCAAGATGTGACATCATACAAGAGCTATATGATGAAATAAGATAAACAGTGGACATAGTGGCATGAAATTTAATTATGCTACTGAGTTAGCACATGACTGGAAACTTGTCCATTTTTATTTCTAAAATTTTAAATATTATTAGACCATGCTAAACTGGCAAAATTAACAGGTAGATCAAGAGAGACTATGATTATCTTAACTGGTGCCACACACCACCTACTGGACATATAGGAGCAAAGATTGTGCCCACAAACTTATTCAGATCTTGAAAACCTCATATCTATGTACTACACTGCTGTTGGACAAGGACTCAATACATAATTTGTCAGAGTATTTAATTGAAGCCAAAGCCAGTGCTAAGCACAAGGTAATTCATCAAGTAAGTTTCTGGATGCTGCTAAACAGATTAGGCTCTATCAATTCAGCTGTTAATTACTTGTTGAATAAATTACATTATCACAAATGAAGGATTTCCTCAATAAAATTTCATTGTATGAGTAAACTTCACTTTATCCATTCAACTAAAGTCATGGTTTACATGTGAGGTTTCTCTTTAGGGCCATGTACTGGAGACTTGCATACAAAGTTGTTGTTGAGTTTAACATTATTATGTACTTTCTGCCACCATCAGTGCATTAATAAACAGGTATATTAGAAGAAGAAGCCCCTGCATTTGTACTTTAAAATAGTTTATCTCAGGGGCCAGGGAGATAGCTCAGGGGCACAAGTGGCTGCGTGGCAAGTGCAAGGTCCTGAGTTTGATCCCCAGTTCCAAAAATTAATCAATTAATTAAAATAGTGAATCTCACTCCTCATATGCCTCTCTGTCTGATTCTTGGATTTCTCCCATTCTGTATTTATACTTGTGGATGACCACTGTTATGGTTTGTATCTAGATTGTTCCCCAAGACCTCATGCCATCACTGGGGTGGGCTTCTAGAATTTGTGATTAATTCATGATCCAGTGCTGGGATCATGGTGTGAGTGCTGCTCAGATTATGCGTGAAAGTGCTGACTATGGGTGTGAGTACTACACCTGGCCTAGGGTGGACAGTCTCAATGAAACAGAAGGGAGGCAGACTTGCTCTCTGCTGCAACTGTTGCCAATTCCTCCCTTTTGCTCTTGCACTTTTGCTGTTTTCCACTGCCATGAGCTGCGGCCCTCTGCCATGTGCCAGTCTGACTTGGAACCAGCTGAGTATGGACTGAAACCTCCACAAACTGTAAGATCAACAAACTTTTCCTTCCTTCATTTTGGATGTCAGGTATTTTGTCCCAGCAACACAGAAGAGTAACTGAGACAAAACTGGGTACCAGAAAAGTGGTGTCACTGATGTAGCTAAATCTTACTATGTGGATTACAAGCCTTTGGAATGGCTTATGGGAAGGTATAGAAAGGGTTCAAAAATGTAACTTAGAGGACTACCAT
Organism: Capromys pilorides; assembly: GCA_004027915.1. Taxonomy (NCBI): domain Eukaryota; kingdom Metazoa; phylum Chordata; class Mammalia; order Rodentia; family Capromyidae; genus Capromys; species Capromys pilorides. The sequence continues at coordinate 2,592 of PVKN010024609.1, forward strand.
TGGCATGCCTTTGGCTATTTTGTATGGGAAATTCTGGTCGGAGCTCAGAAGACTACAATGCTGATAAAAATCCTGCCTCTAAAGACTCGGCTGGGAGGGGCCAGGCAGATAGCTCCCGTGGCACAAGTGCCTGCCTGGCAAGTACAAGGTCATGGGTTCGAACCCTGGTCCCACAAAAAAAAAAAAAAAAAAAAAAAAAAAACAGCTGGGGAGGTTTATTCTGGGAAGATGACTACATTTGTTGCAGGACTCCAGACAATGTGTGTTTTGGCTTGGCATAAAGTTTGTCTGCATTTCATTCATGTCCAGAGATTTTGTCTGAGACTGAGATTAAGTGTGGCAGGCTACTTAATCTTGCAAATGAAATTTCAAGGCAGTGGAATGTTGAAGCAGTGTCATGGCTATTTTGGGGGGCTTTTAGTCAGATATATGTTGAAAATCAAGAGCAAAGAGCCCAGAAGGTTGATTTAAAATGTATGTTTTACAAGAAAGGAAGCACCAATAAAGCTGTGGCCTTCAGAGACAGAGCCGAGAGGATCTCCATTGCAGAGAAGGATCAAGAGAATGGAAAAGATAGCCTGAGGGCATCACAGGAGACATGTCTTCACCCTGTGTAGCCTCAGAACTGCAAGAGTATGGGACTGTGCTTTGGAAAGAAAGCTGCAGAGCACGATGTTTCAGAATGGTGGCAGCAGCCACACCACATTCCAGAAATGTGCCAGCATGAAGAATTCATTCCTCAGAATCAGGCTCAGAGTACTCGGCAATATGCACACTCAACCACTATGGCCAAGAGAGAAGGAAGCCTGGCTACTGTTCCAGCTGGCAGCAGACTTTGTCATCATCCACATAGCTTTGGCTTTAGGTACAGGCAGAATGCAAGACTTTTGAGGCTAAGAGCGTGTCTTATTTTTCACTCATTGCTGGGACAAAAACACCTGACAAAGAAAAGAAGGAAGGAAAGGTTTATTTAGCTTACAGTCTGTGGAGGTTTCAGTTCATACTCTGCTGGCCCCAAGGCAAATGGCAGCAGTTCATGGTAGCAGAAAACAATGAAGAGTAGAGGAGGAGCAGCAGCTGCAGCATCCATCAAGCCCCTCTCTTCCTTCTACATTGACTGTGAAGACTGGCACTATATGGCAAAGATTGTAGCTCCTCTGAAGTGGTGAGGCTGTGAAGATCAAACTCCTCCAAAGACTGGGACTTCTCCAAGGAAGCAGGGTAGGGTGGCAGTGAAGCCTTCCTCAACTCCCTTAGATACACTTTTTGTGCTGAGTCACTCTGGAGCAGTCCCTTTGTGCCCTAGGGTGAGACCAATCATGTCCCAGGGCAGGACCAACAGTGTCCTAGGGTGGGACCAATAATGCCCCAATTCAGCCAAGTTGACACAATGTATCAATCACCACAGAAGGCTTCCATGTCAATTGCAGAAGGCCTAGAAGGCCATGCAGTGTGCCCCTGAGAGGGCAATATATGAAGCAGAGTGAAAAACCTAACATGTAGTGGAGAACACAGAAGTTTGGAAAAGCTAGGAACATGGATCATCTAAGAAAAGCTGGAAGGAGGGCACAAAGCTGACCTAAGAGAGAAGTCATGGGAACTGCCAACAGGAGTGCCGTAGGGGCGGAGCCACATGGTGCTCACAATTTACCACACATTGCTTCAGATGTTCCACATGGAACTAAGGACTTAATATTTGCCCTGCTGGATTTTGGACTTGCTTTGGTCCCAATGCTTCATATTTCCCCATTTGTGGCTTTTGGAATGTTAATATTTATCTTGTGCCATTGAATGTTTGAAGTGTTAAAAGTTTTCATTTGTATAGGGGTTCACAGCTAAGAGTTTGCCTTAGATCTTGAAGGAGACTTGGGACTTGGACTTCTCAGCAATGCTGAAACTGTAGGAATTTGGCAACTCTTAGAGATCGCTTAAAATGCCGTTTGCACAAAGGGATGTCCATGAGTCTTTGGGGGTTCAGGGGCAGAATGTTATGATTTGTGTATAGGTGTCCCCTCAAAGCTTCATGTAGTCATTGGAGTGGGCTTCTAGAGTTTGTGATTAACTCATGATCCAGTGCTTGCATCAGGGTTGTGAGTGCTGCCTGGACTATGGGTGTAAATGCTGATTGTGGGTGTGAGTGAAACACCTGGCCTAGGGTGGACAGTCTCAATGCAACATAAGGGAGACAAACTTGCTCTCTGCTGCAACTGTTGCCATTCCTCCCTTTTGCTCTTGCACTTTTGCTGTTTTCCACTGCCATGAGCTGCTGCCCTCTGCCATGTGCCAGTCTAACTTGGAAGCAGCTGAGTATGGACTGAAACCTCCACAAACTCTAAGATCAATAAACTTTTCCTTCCTTCATTTTGGATGTCAGGTATTTTGTCCCAGCAACACAGAAGAGTAACTGAGACAACCATCAGGATGGCTGTCCTTTGGAGAAGACCAATTATCTCCCTTTTGGCTAAACATGACTCCATTTCCATGTATTCATATGTACATACCTGGCTAGGATTTGTCTTTATGCCCTGACTTTAAGCAATGCAAATGCATCTAGTGGGGGGCTCATGTATAGTCTTTAAAGCAATAAGGCCGGTCAATAATGCCTTGCCTATAGCTCCCAAGTAGTACGGTGAGCTAGATCAAGTAATGTCATGCTGTTGGCCAGGACTGAACTTTGAGAAAGAGGCAATGGTATCTCAGTGCATGACAATTACAAATCAAAATTGAACCACTGACCCCAAGACACTAGATACTGCCACAATCTGCCTGCCCCCTGAATTTTGCTGTGATTTCAGACCTCCTGCCTAGCACAGATCATAGAACTCATGTACATCTTTGCTTTCTCACAGTCACTCCTTCCCAAGCCACTCCCCTCTTTACAAATTAATAAAAACCAGGTTTGACCCTGGATCAAGGGTCTGGTTAGCCACTGTTCTAGCTAGACTTCCTTGTTTTTATATTCAAAGTTAATTTTTCTTAGTTTTTCAATGTCTGTGGTGATTATTTCAGTAACCAAATACTTTTCGATACTCCTTTTAGAGCCAGGGAGATAACTCAGTAGAATAAGTGCTTGCCTGGCAAGAGCAAGATCCTGAGTTCAATTGTTGCTGCAAAAAAGGGGGGATACCCCTTATATACACAGAGGGTCTTCCCAATGTGAGTTCTTTCATGCCCTAGACAACAATTGCATGTGCTGAACATATTTCCACATTATTTACAGATATATGGTTTTTTCAAATGTGAGTTTGTTGTATTCAACAATTACTCTGTTGTTTGAGAGCTTTTCCACATTGGCTACACACAAAAGGTTTCTCTCCAGTGAGAGTTCTTTGATGTACTTGACAGCGTTTGCTGAAAGCTTTTCTAGACTGCTTACATACATAGAGTTTCTCATCAGTGTGAATTTGTTCCTATATTTGACAATGACTATGTTGGCTGAAAGTTTACCACATTGCTTACACACAGTTTCTCCCCAGTGTGAGTTACTATGTGTCTGACAATAATTTTGTGTGGCGAAAGCTTTCCCACATTGCTTACATATATAGGGGTTTCTTCCTAGTGTGATGGTGATCCCCAGACAAGATTCTCCAGAAGCTTTGGTTTTGTGACTTACTCTTGTGTTGAAGAGGTGGATGCAGCATGTGTGCTCAACCACACAAAGTTGATGGGTGTGCAGTGGAGCCAGGAAAGCCTAGTCCTTCACAAGGACTAAATGAATTTTTCTTAGTGAAGGTCTTCCCACAGTGATTGTATACATAGGACTTTCTTATAATGTGAGCTCTTTCATGTTTCTGAACATAATAATGAGGGTAAAACTTTTTCCACAAAGCAGGATTTTCCAATGTGTTTATATCCATATGGTTTCTCCAGGGTTTCTCTTTGTTCACTTCTCAAAGGACTGGATGTCAGTGCAAGATTGCTCTTATCTGTTACAGTTAGACATCTTCTATTTAAATGCATGATACCCATGAGATTGGAGTCCAGTGTTACCTGTGACTACCAGTTAATGACAGATAACAAATCATGGGCTTTCTATAGGCAAAATATTAATCTGGTTTGTACCAAGCAGTTTCATATGCACATTAGTATTTGGAGTCATAAAGCCCATTTCTCCATGCTGATATCACAATTTATATTGACAACATTTCTCTACCAATTCACTTCTGTCAAAGACAAAAATAATAAAACAGTCACATTGACAAGAGTCTTCATTTTAAAAGTTTACCAAGTGAGATCAGATTTGATATCCCATAGAACACTTGATCTTGAACTTACTGTATGCTCTAGATGATGGCTTGGAAACTGATTTTGCCAAAATAGTGTCTACTTGGAAAGCTGTAACTGACATGTTTGAAATACTTAATAATCACCTTAATTTTGAGGAATTGGTACACATATATACCATATATTATCTTTCACACCCTTTTCCACCGTGACTCTAATTTTCCACCATGTACTGAGCCCTGTATAAGGTATCTCCCCTCTCTGTTGTAACATCTCTTTACTCAATTTATAATTTGCACTTCTCATACAAAATATGATACAACTGTAAATACATTCAGTCACCTTATGTTTGACAAAGGAGCCAAATATATTCATTGGAAGAAAGATAGCTTCTTTTATACATGGTACTGAAAAAACTGACTCTCCATATGCCAAAGACTAAGGCTAGACCCATGTCCATCACCACATACTAAATTAAAGTCAAAATGGATCAAAGATCTAAATATTAAAAGAAAAACACTAAATCTACTGGAAGAGAAAATAGATATGAATCTTGAAGACATAGGGGTAGGCAGAGTTCACAAACAAAACCAAACTGTACAGGAAATGCATCAAAGAATCAACAATTTGGATCTCATCTTATTGAAAAGTTTTGTTCTTCCTCTTGGTCCCATATTGAACTCGAGCTGGAAGAGGTGAGTCTGGTCTCAAAACGAAGGGCCATAATCTAAAGGAACCAGAGCAATTGAGAAAGCTGTTTATTGATGATTTGAGTTTTGAAACTACCAATGATAGTTTAAGAGAACACTTTGAAAAATGGGGTACACTCACATTGTGTGGTAATGAGAGATCCTCAGACAAAACGCTCCAGAAGCTTTGGTTTTGTGACTTACTCTTGTGTTGAAGAGGTGGATGAAGCAATGTGTGCTCAACCACACAGTTGATTTGTGTGTAGTGGAACCAAAGAGAGCTGTTTCTAGAGAGGATTCAGTAAAGCCTGGTGCCCATCTAACAGTGAAGAAAATTTTTGTTGGTCATACTACAGAAGATACAGAGGAATATAATTTGAGAGACTACTTTGAAAAATATGGCAAGAATGAAACCATAGAAGTTATGGAAGATAGGCAGAATAGGGAAAAGGATTTTCTTTTGTAACTTTTGATGATCACAACATGGTTGATAAAATTGTTATTCAGAAATACCACACTATTAATGGGCAAAATTGTGAAGTGAAAAAGGCCCTTTCTAAAAGAGATGCAGTCTGCTGGATCACAAAGAGGTTGTGGAAGTGGATCTGGCAACTTTATGTGTCATGGAGGAAACTTTGGAGGTGATGGAGGGAGTTTTAGCCATGGTGGAAACTTTGGTGGAAGAGGAGTGCTTTAGTCAGGGTTTTACTAGAGGAACAGATATAATACAAGGAACAGATGTAACACAAGGTGTACCAGTCCCAGAGTCAGATGAGGAAGTGTGCCTGTCTTAGTTACTTTTCTCTTGTTGCTGGGACAAATACCTAACATGCAAGCTTAGGGAAGGAACAGTTTATTTAGCTCATGGTTGCTGGAGGTTTCAAGACACTGTCCATGCTCTGTAGGGTCTGGAGGAGAGGCTGGAGTGTTGCTGTGTCCAGGATGATCCACTTCATACCTCCAAGAGAGGCCATTGGCCTGGGGGGGTGTGTGCATGCTGTCAGTTTAACAGTTTGCTACTCTCTGGCCCAGCCCCTCAAGCCCCAACCTGGTCCTCTGGCCCCACCCATCAAGCCACACACTTGACAGCCCCACTACATTGCATTAATCAATAGTTGCACTTTTTACAAACTGGCTATGACAGTCCTGAACCAGAAGGGTTTCCTGTTTTAGCTGCAGTAACTTTTCTGACTATGGATCATCGTTCCTTCTGTGTCATGGTTGGTTGGTTGCCTCTGTCACAGTTGTTGCTGTTCTACCGCCATGAACTGCATGCTCTCTGCCCTGTTCCACTCAGCCTTGGGCCAGCCGAATATGGACTGAAACCTCCAATAACTGTGAGCTAAATAAACCTTTCCTTTCTTCATTTTGAATGTTGGGTATTTGTCCTAGCAACAAGTAAAAAGTAACTAAGACAGAATTTGGTACCAGGAGTGAGGTCGTTGCTGTGACTAACCTGACCATGTGGATTACAAGTTTTGGGGAATGGCTTAGGGGACGAGAGAGAAAATGTTTAGAGAGGTCTTCTACTTCTGAAGAGCTGGAAAATCTTCAGCTGTTCTGTAGGGGAAATTCTGGTCAGAGCTGAGACCAGAGGACTCACAGAAGGCCTGCCTGTAAAGACCAGGCTAAGGAGGTTTCTGCTGGGAAAAAGGACAGCATTGGTTGTTGGACTCCAGATCATTTGTGCTATGGCTTGGCTGAAAGTCTGTCAGAATTTTGCTTGTGACCAGAGACTTTGCCTAAGACTGAAATTAAGCATGGCAGACTGATTAATCTTTCAAGAGATATTTCAAAGCAGTAAACTATTGGGGCAGTGGCATGGTTGTTACTGGCAGCTTTTAGCCAGATTTTTGCTGAAAGTCAAGAGCAAAGAGCCAAGCAGGATGATTTAAAATATTGTGAGTTTGGCCAGAAAGGAAGCACCAGGAGAGATGTGGACCGAAAAGATGGAGCTAAAAGGATCTCCATTGCTGGGAAGGAACAAGAGAATTGAAAAGATGGCCTGAGGGCATCACAAGATGTGGCAGCTCTCTGCCTTTTGCAGCCCCAAAATTGCAAAGGAGAGAGGCTTTGCCTTGAGAACAAAGCCAGAGACCCAAGTACCAGAATGGCGGCAGCAGCCAAACCAAGTTCCAAAATGATGCAGGCATGGAGAATTTGTTCCTTGGAATCAAGATCACAGTGTTCATCAATCCACACACTCCACCCCTACAACCAAGAGAGAAGGAAGCCTGGCTACTGCACCAGCTGGCAGCAGATCTTGGCATCATCCATGTGACACTGGTTTTAGGTGCATTCAGAAGAAGGCCCTGAGAGGGCAGTGTGAAGCAGAGAGTGAGAAGCCTACTCAGTGGAAACCCCAGAAGTTTGGAAAAGCCAGAAACATGGATCGTCTAAGAGAAACTGCAAAGATGGAGCAAATCTGGCCTAAGGGAGAAGCCATGGAAACTACCACCAAGAGTGCTGTAGGGGCAGAGCTGTGTAAGGTCTTTGGAGCTCACAACTCAGTACAGGCTGCTTCGGATGTTCCAGTTGGAACTATGGGACTTAATATTTACCCTGCTGCATTTTGGGCATGTGTTGGTCCCAGTGCTTTGTATTACTCTGTTTGTTGCAACTTTTTGGAATGGCAGTGCTTATCTTGTGCCTTTGAATGTTGGATCTGTTTAACTTTCCTTTTGTACAGGAGCTCACAGTGAAGAGTTTGCCTTGGATCTTGGAGAAGACTTGGAACTTGGACTTTTCAGCAATGCTGAAACTGTTGGGACTTTGGCAACTCTTAGTGATGGACTAAAATGTCTTTTTCACAAAGGGATGTGCATGAGACTTTGAGGGCTCAGGGGCAGAATGTTGGGTTTATGTGTAGTCGTCCCCCCAAAACCTCATGCAACCATGGGGCAGAGACTTCTAGAGTTTGAGACTTGAGTCATGATCCACTGGGATTATGTGTTTTAGTACTGATGAGATTATGAGTCTGAGTACTGCTGGGACTATGGGTGTGGTCTAGGATGGATATCCTAAGGCAGAGAGCCTGAATGTAATATAAAGAGAGACAGAGATAGATTTAAGCTGTTGCTCTCTGCTGCCCTGGTTGGTTGGTTGCCTCTGTCGTGATTGTTGCTGTTCTGCCGCCACGAACTGGGTGCTCTCTGCCCTGTTCCACTCAGCCTTAGGCCAGCTGAATATGGACTGAAACTTCCAATAACTGTGCTAAATAAAACTTTCCTTCTTTCATTTTGAGTGTCAGGTATTTGTCCCATCAAAAAGTAACTAAGACACCATCTAATTATCATAACAAATTTTTAATGACCTATCAGAAGCAAATCATACATACACATTATACACACCAAGCAAATCATACACACCAATAAAAGATTCTTGTAGACAAGCCTGGTTGATCAAGTTGACCAGACTGTAACCAGGAGGAGGAGATGAGCCCTGCAGAAAGGCCCAGTGGGTCAAGTTCAGCAGAACAGACCCAGGAGTAGGGAATGAGGCCTGCTTCTGGACATGGTGAGCTGGGGCATACTGCTAAGACTAGCAGGACCTAGACTACTGCCCAGACCTATGGGGAGGATCCTCGTGGAACAGAGGTGGCAGGAATTAACTTCGGTGAACTAGTCTGCCTGGGAGACTCCAGGTACATGAATGGGAGGTGTCCAGACAGAACACAGGAGAACTAGTTTACATACAATTTCCCAATTTTCAATCTGCTTTGTTATATGATCAAAGTGTTTGTTCCTATGGTCTAAAATACAAAACCAGACCTGGGGAGAGAGATTGGCAGTCTAAGCACCTATCATCTCGCAAGCACAAGAACCCAGGTTTGATCCCTAGTACCATAAGCCATGCCAGCCCTAGGCACTGAACTGACCACTGAAACCAGGTATGGTGGTGAACACCTGTAATCCGACTGCTGGGGAGGCTGAGACAGGAGGATCACTATGGTCTGAGCTGCATAGAAAGACCCTATAATAAATACACAAATAAATAAAAAGATTTTTAAAAATCAATAAATAAAATACAAAACCACTACTTACCAGTTTGTCAATTCCGAAATTTCACTTTCTGTTACTAATATTGCTAATTGTACTACTGTAACTAGGATATCATATCTACCTTAACATGTTCTTCCTTGGGTAATATCTAGAGGCATGTGGGCAATAACCTAACAAAAGACCTATACTGACCAATGAAGGACATTGCCAAACAGAAACTAATATCCTACTCTCGATGGAGGAGGCAAAATCTTGGGATACATACAAAACAAGAATCTCTGACATAGGAGAGATACCTAAAGAACACACTCTTTATACACAGGTTCTGATTGTACTGTTACAGCTTCCTGTTAGGTATGAACCCACGCAATCAACCAGACCAGACATTCTGACATGATATTTACTGGGGACAGCAAGCAGGTGGGCTGTCTAGTGGACCAAGACAGCAATGAACAAAGAGGAGGACAGGAGACTTCATAGGATCTTTTAGGCAGGGTGCTTGCAGGCTGGAATAGCTAAGGGAGAGCTTATCTTGGCAGGGCTACCTGGTCTGTGGGGGACTTTTAATATTAACAAAAGAGAGTTTCTGTGGTTGCTTGTCAAAGTCAGGTGGACTTGTTCTGTGGTTTTGGGCTTGGCTCTGCATGGGGCCAATAGGCAGAGAGCTTGGGGGCAGAGAGCCTGGGAAACTTTGAGTCATAACCTGTCATCCCAGACTCTATTTGATAGAAAAAGGGCAAAGAAATCATCTGGCTACTTCCTGCTGATCAGGGGTGTCACGGGGCCATGAATCTGGAGATCAGGGTGAAGTTATCACCAAAGGGGTCTCAGTAGAGCAAGGCCTGATAGGAGTAATCTGAGAGAAGCATTTAAAATTTAAGGTTGTTAATCTGGTGACAGTATTGTGGATGAGGGAAATGAAGCAAGGGGCTACCATGAACATAATAGTAAGCCCTGCGACAGGCCCTAGAAGGGGCCCTAGAAGGGAAAACAGTTTTATACATCGAGGTGCCACACAGTCAGAGCTATGTGTCTATTTTATGTTGTTTGTCTGAAGTTGTAGTGAATGAAATGGTTTGTTACAAGGAAGGACAGTGGCGATTCCCAAGGAACATCTGAGGTTGTGGGAAGACGGGAGTTGTAAAAGGGAGATATCAATGGCTAAACACCTTTTCAGACAAGTGTGTGTGTGTCTTTGGGTACAGGTGGGAGGACTGTGAGATCAGACTTTGGAGTGGACATGTACAGGCAATACTTAGTGAGGTTGGTGGTCCAGGTTGAAGCAAGAAGGGAGTCTATGAATGATGGCCTTCTTCTCTAATGTTTGGGGGCTATTGAGTATTGGTAAATGCAGGGAAAGGCCATGGGATCTCTGAGGCACATCAGTGTAGGAACAGCCTGTGTGGCATGAGTGGGACTGGAAGTGTCTCAGAGTATGTGATCAGCAAGGGAAGGGGAGGGAGGAGCTGGCCATGCACTGAGGTTAGGGTTATAGGATGGGCACTGTGTGGAGAGAGGTGAGAGAGACATGGAAATTTTGGATGAGATTTCCATATGAGAGATATGGAGTAGGTTGGGTTTATAATGAAATTATGAGTGAAGAATAGTGTCTGGAGTCAACAAGAAATGGGCATGTCTGAAGGCATCATGTAGGTTGGACATCAACACTAACTGTGGAGACTATAGTTCCAATATAGTAGCTTTAGAATGCAGGAAGAACACTATATGTGGTGTCCATGTCATCAAGAAAAAATTTTTTTACCTGAGATGTCCAGTAAGACTTGGGACTCTGACAAAGTTACCTTGATGTGAACCATGGGCCCCAAGCTCTGTTGCTCCTCTTCAGTGGCAAGAACAAGCAGGTCAAGTATTGATGAATCTGGCTGTACCAAGTTTTCCTGTGAGGGCAGGGAATTGGATGACTTACCCACTCTCTGGCGGACAGGGCAATTGTATTCCAGTAACCCTTGAGCTTATAGATGGAATCAGGCCCCAGTGGTGACTGGGCTCATGCCCAGTGTCCATTGTCACACTTGCAGGAAGAGCTCAGATGACAGCATTGTTTAGGCTCAGCATTATCTTATTAAGGTCCTACTTTGATGGGAGTCCCAAGTTCCACAGCCAAAAGTTGGCACTTGTGTATAGTTAATTTTGGTCTCTATTATTAACAACATGGAAAGTCAGGTTAAGTAAGTTTTCCTCTGGAGTTTGAGAGCTGAGATTTGTCTTTTTAGCTTGGGAACCACAGAACGCCAAGAAAATGATCAAGTGTGTGTAGGTGGGACTGGGCCTCAGTGCCTAAAGCAAACAAGCTACCCCAGTCCTGAGAAAAACATCCTGTCTGATTCAGGCCAGCTATTAGTCGCTAGACAACCTTGTATCATGTGATACACACTTTGCAAAAATATAAATAAACAATCGTTTTGTTGTGTATGGAGTTAGTCTTGCCCATCAGGCAGACTAACGACCACCTAGCCCAGCTTTTTATCTTCTTGTCTATCTTTTTCATTCCTGTCACTGTGTCTCCCTGGGTAGAATAGTTCACAGTTAAGACCAATGGATCCCTACAGTGTAAATGTCAGGAGCAGATCAGGATACAAAATGGGAATTAATAACGGTTGTTTTGTTAGGAGAATCTGGGTCTGTACTAGTATTTTTAAAAACAATTTTTTTGTAGTACCAGGGATTGAACTCAGGACCCTGCACTTGTCAGGCAAGTGTTTATTCTACTGAGCTATCTCCCCAGCTCTATACTAGTATAGATTATTAAATTGATTATTAAAATTTTATCTGAGTATCAAACATGTTGAAATATAAAGTATGACCAGAAAACTGTTATTTTTTATCAACTAAGACATTTTAGTAGTTAAATTTCTGTAGAATG
>PVKN010024610.1:0-14389 GCA_004027915.1 Capromys pilorides
AATCATGAGAAAATCCATGCTCATTTATTTATCTATTTATTTATTTGTTTGTTTGTTCAGTACCAGGGATTGAACTCAGGACCTTGCACTTGCCAGACAAGAACTTATTCCACTGAGCTATCTCCCTGGCCCCGTGTTCATTTATAGAAAGATTAACTGTTGCAAGTTTCTCCCAACTATCAGAGTCAATGCAATTTCAACCCAAATTGAAGCAAGATATTTTATAAACTAATGGTAAAAGTACCTGGAGAGGAACGAGACCCTGAATATCCATCACTACATTAAAGAACAAAATCGCTTGATGGGCAGCACCAACTTTGAAGTCTACTTATACTCCCGATGGTACAGAACTGCTGACACAATAGATCAGTTAGAGAAAATGAAGTCAAGAATTGGGCCCACAAAATGTGACCAGCCAATACTTGAAGAAAGAGAAGTGTGTGGAAACCTTCTTCTGGACTTCCAAGTGACTTGAACCATACACAGACATGTGGAATTGATATCTACCATGCTACTCTATGTGTTTTGCCTTAACAACCCAGAATCTTTTAAATGCTGCCCTCACAGTCCTCCTTAAGGAGCTCAGAGGAAGGGTATATGGAAGGATGTGGCAGAGAGACAGGACTTGCTGTGTGCTAGGAAATGTGCAGAGCACCCCCCAGATCAGCCTTACCAGAGCGAGGGTCCTGTGTCCTGCAGAACCAGGATGTCTCTTCCTGCTGGTCGGGACTCACTGGCTGGAGGCGGATTGCTTTCTGTACTAAGAGACATGGCCATGACTTTGTGCCTCCCCGCCAATGATGCCATCCCTGTCAACTTTCACAATCCTCTGCTTCTCTTCCCACTGCACATTTCACAATGCTCTCTCTCCTACTAAGGGAACTCGCTGTGATAGCTGGTACTCCCCACCAAGTTATGAGGCAAGGATTCCGGAACTATTTTCTGCAGAGAAAATACATTCTTTAAATTATAGAGCTCAGGGTCCAATGCCCACTGTCCTCAACTTAGAAAGGCTGCACTGTGCTTTAGCAAACAGTATGATGAAGCAGGCATCGAAAAGCCCCTGTATGGGTCAGATGATGCCCAGATATGGTGTTCATGCATTACAAGTGGGGTCGACTGCTCTGTGTCATGCAGGTGGGTGCAACAAAGAACTGGATACTTGCAGAGGATCAATGAGAATGTGACAGGAGAAATGACAGCAGGCATTCGGGTGAGTGCTCTGAATCATTAACGACTTAGGGGTTGAGGCTATGGAAAGTGGTAGAGTGCTCATTTAGCCCAAGAGGCGCAGTGCTCCATTTATGGCACCATGAACCAAGTAGATGCCTGTGCTGAGAAACTTGAACTTTTATCCACCAGTGACCTGCACTTCCATCAAGTTTATAAGGAAATGGCTAGGTGTCAGGGTAATAATATTCCTTGGTTATTGCAGACTGACCAGATCCACAACCTCACAAGTGAGTGGATAGTACAGGGTAAACAAAAGAGATAAATGATGTGATTTTGGGGTTCTAGGAGGATCAAAACCCTTTCACAGAATTTGAGATTCTCTCTGGGATAAGACCCAGACTTTCTCTGGGTCATCTGTATTTATTTAGTTATCAGGACAAGGAGGGCAGTTCTCAAGAAGGGCAACAATTGCTAAAGGCCTTCTCCAAGTGTCCTATTAAATTCATCCACCCAGAAGTGTGATGCCTGAGGCAACAGTCTTTATTTAGGTGAGGTCATGCCCTTGGCTGTGACCTTGACTTATGTTTTGAGGCTTCTGGCATCACCGGATATTACAGGCCTCAGTAGAGACCAGGAGCTCACAGAGGTTCACTCACTGTGAGTCCACTGCCCATCTTCAGGCAAGGAGCTCAGCCTCGGACAGAGTCACAAGTAACCATGGAAAACCACTTGGTAAATCTGCATCCTTCTCAGAGCTCTTCCTAGTGATCTCCATCCATTCCTCCTTTTTACTTTTGTGATTGCAGCAGTTGCAACATGGCAAGCATTATTGGGTTTTGTGTCCCCTTTAGCAGACTAAGAACAGCAGTGAAAGGCACAAACTTGTTAATATGATGGGTTCATTACAAAATTCATGACAGTTCTTTTGGTAGCAGATTTCACCACTGGTGTGAAAATCTCATCTGTCTATGGCCACATGGTCCAGGATGGCATCTATAATGGTGTTTTATAACCAATTATGAATTCTCTCCATGTGAATCCTGGTAGAATGAAGCTAGCTGTTCATTTTTTATTTCATCTGTGTGGCTGCTTAGAGAATGGTAGTCTCTAGGCAAGAAGAGATTACTATTACTAGGGCATAGTTTTATGCATCTTGTGGTTAGACTTTTCTGCTGGATGTTCAAGAGCAAGTTAAAAATGAGACCAGCATTAATTCAAATTAACTCCTTGCTACCTATCAAGGTCAGTTAGGTTTCCTCAGGACTTACTTTGAACCCTGTAGATTGCTGCTCATTCCTTCTGTCAGTGTCAGCCCTCTTGATGAGTCACAGCTACTGCTTGGCCAACTTGACTTCCCTGAAAGCTTGGGAGAATTTTGTCTCCTTGTGACTCCTTAGGCACACCGGACCCAGCAGAATTACTCTCCTCTGGGATACCATAATCCCTTTGATCAGAAAATCAAGTCCCCAACTGACCAGAGATTCATCCTAGGTCCTCACTATTCTCAGAGAGGTAGGGCCAAAATATTGGGTCCCTTCTTAGCGCATGTATCTTTCTAACTTTTGGTCTCCAAACATCAGTTGTTGAACATTCAGAAGAGGAGGTTAATGACATTGCATTGTAGTGAAAACAGTGAACTTAGTTATTAAAATTCAATCCAAGTATTGAGTACCTTGAAATACAAAATGTAACCAGACAACTGTTATTTATTTCCAAGAGTAGATGTTCTAATAGTTGAATCCCTGTAGAATGCTAGTAGATAACAGTTATACAGCTTTATAGAAAAAAATGAAGTAAAAAAGAATATGTCATATTGTAATGCAGCAGGCATGATGACATTTTTGAAATACATTTAAATCTCCATCTTGAAATAGAATAGCCTTTTAAATCAGGCATTCCTACCTAATACATAAGAAGTTTTTACCTAATTTGTTGTCCTTACATAGGATGTTATTGAAGAAATTTGTAACACTGTTTGAGCTGTTCAACTTCTAACCATCTCTAAATGTAGTGGTACATACATAGCATCCATGTCACACACATTTTTATTTAAAAAATTATCACCTGACTGATGACCTCATGTTGGTCTGAAAAGAACTTATTACAAATATATGAAGCACAAAAGAAAGATGTACACCTATCACTATACACAATCCTAATTTTACATATAGAATACTGTACACCTGGAAGGTATGAATACAATTAATACACCACTAGGTCAGCAATAACAAATGATCATTATTTTGCTACTTCATTTACTTTTGTATCAAGAATAACTTAATCAGGGAAATCTTACAGTCTTGGTTTTTTAAAAAACAACCTTTTGATGATGACCAATGTAAATATATTAGACTAATATATTGTGGTAGTTGACGCATTGTGTCAACTTGAGGAAGCTTGGCTGGATGGGCTGGGCTGGTTCCGGGCTGTGGGGGCCCCATCCTGCAAGATGCGGAGGGCCTGCCCTCAGATGTGATTGGAAGACTTTGTGCATTCAGCCCAGCCCGGCCCTGCCTTGGCTGCTTCCTGCCTGGCCCAGCCCTGTCCCACTTCCTTGGAGAAGTCCTGGTCTTTGGAGGAGCTTGATCTTCACAGCTGTTCCACTTTGGAGGAGCTCTGGAGCCAGCAGAATATGAATTGAAATCTCCAGAAACTGCACTAAATAAACCTTTCCTTCCTTCCTTCATTGTCCCAGCAATGAGTAAAAAGTAACTAAGACAAAAGCATAACTTCTTTCCTATGTTATTTGCTCAACTGGACCTTCCCACTTCCACGTGTTGATGTCCTCCCAAAGCGCATGGGCCCTATGTTGAGCATGATGAAGGGATGTTGACCAATGAAGTTCTGCAGGGATCAATTCATTGTCTAAGTTTGGATTTTAAAAGCTTAGAGTAAAAAAATGGCTAAATGTAACTGTGCTTGCGGGGATAACTATAGTCCTTATTTTTGTTTTTGTAATTCAGTTTTAAGAGATAAGTTTGAATGAGATTGTCTAGCTGCATCAAATGGAACAGTAAAAGTGATGAATGTATCAGCTTGCTGATTCCCACATGGCGAAAATCCAGGTAAATTAGAATGAGACCTGATGTGATCAATATAAAAGGATGTTGTTTGATTATGAATTGACTTTTGTAGCCTGAGAAATCAATTAGATAGAGGTGATCTAAAGTTGACCATATGGGCCAGCGAGATAGCTCAGCAGTCTAAAGTGCCTGCTTAGGCAACCAGAGGGACTGCAGTTCAATCCCTGCTGCATCCGAAATTGGTTCAAATTTAGGAATTTTTGGAATAACACATAAATGCTTGAGAAAAATTTGAAAGAGAGGACCACTGGGGAAATGATTACCAATTTGTCCCATAAAATCTGCAAATGTTGCTTGCCAATAGAGAGCTTGTAGCAGAGTCAAATATTGATTTAAATCAATAGGCAAGGTTACAGTATGATTAATACCAAAGAGCTGTTTGGATCTTACCCTTCCCGAAGCAACAACCTTGGAAACTTGTTCTGCTTATAATTGCATGATTTTGATTAACTGATTGGAAAGATGAAGCCGCTTGATAGTTCAAATTTATTTAACATAAAAGTTTCCTACAAATCCTGTGGGAGAATGGGGAGTGTTTAAAATGTAAAAGACAAGAGGGTGATTTGTATTTATTCTAAAAACTGGATGCTGTTATAATATTTTTTTCAACCAATGTTAGTTCCTTTTGAGCCTCCACAAATAAGCTACCAGGGAGTCAATAGCTGGATCTCCCTGTAAAGTGCTATATAAATGTTGTAATTGATAGATAGCAATACCCAGTTTTTGCCTTATCCAATTTATGTCTCCTGCTAGCTATTAAAAATCACTTAGAGTTTTTAAATGACCTTGATGAATCTGTACCTTTTGTGGCCTCACTGCCCTGTTACTCACTAGCGTTGCCAGGTAATGAAAAGGACTGGAAAACTGCACCTTGTTCAGAGCAATGCAGAAATCAAAGGGTGTTGAATCTCATTTTGTGTCTACAGGGAGATCATACAGTTGGGTTTTTTTTACATTGGAGCTGCTAGTAAGGTATCATCCATATAATGAATTATGTAAACAGAAGATGGACTTGTCTAACTCTCCATGAGGCCTGCAGTACTGAGAAAGAATGGGCCCAAAGTCGGACAGTCTTGCATCCTTGATGTAATGTGACTCATTGGCATCACTGCTTTGGCTCTTTAAAGATTAGACTGGGTGCAGAAAAAGCAACCTGCCACCTCTTGGTGGGAAAAAAGGAAGGTTCACAACACCGTCTTTTTAATCAGTCATGATGAGAGGCCAGTCTTGGAGCTGCAGTTGGGTGTTGCAGTCCTGGTTGCAGCCCCCTTACAAGAAGTGAGCAAGCATTCACAGCTCTTAAGTCTTTCAGTAACCTCCATTTGCTACATTTGTTTGGAATAACAGACAGGGGTGTTCCAAGAACAACATATTCTAGGTGTCCTAGCTGGAACTGTTCCACAACTAATTGGTGTTGTTGGATGAGTTTCTCCCTCTTAAGGGGCTACTGATCTACCCACACTCCTCAGTCTTCCATGGTAGAGGCAGAGCTGTTCTGTGGGGAAAAGCATCAGTGTTTAAACAACACTTGTTTTAAAAACCTGTTGCTAGGCGATACCACGCCTGCCATTCTTAGGTGTGGCCCTTACAGGCTTTTTGATTTCCTCTAAGTGCTTTCGTTGACTTCTGTCCCTTTGATATTCCATGTGAGTCATTACTTGCCTAATTTTAGGATTTGAATCTACTTGTTAAGTTTCAGAATTAGAATTTGTTTAAAATTGGGATCAGAATCATTAATCAGTATTAAGTTTCACTGTTGTAACAAATCTTTTCCCCACAAATTGATCAGAATAGCCATGTATGGAAAAAAAAAGAAGCCCTTTTGTTGGTTGGGACCTTCACAAGGCAAGAGCGAGGCATTCCATAGCATCTGCCAAGTGGATTCCAGCCCTTCCAAGGGGCAGGGACCCTGTGTGCTGGCCACTCACAGACCACTGCATCAATGCAAGGGCACAGGGGTCTGTGCCAGTGTCTCTTAGACCTTCAAAGCACATCCATTGATCTTTGTAAAACATGTAGGCTCCATTTTAGCCACTTTATGTGTAAAAATAAGTTTCTCTGTTTGTCGTCTTGCTCTGAGGATCTTGGTCCCTCATGTACCGGCTCTATTAACAAAGGAATTTAGCCAAATGTAAGAAAATCCACTGTGTCACATTTTCTCCCTGTTCAGAGACCCAGAGATTCATAACACATGGAAAAACTTGTACCTCATCTGGACAATCACCACCAATTCCACTAGGCACAAAAGTTATTCTTTTAGCCTTTCCCTATACAAGACTACCTGTTCCCTCAGGGAGAGGACCCCAAACTCCTGCGGAGATTTGCATAGGTTTGTCACCCCAATAAGAGTAATTCTGCAAGCTGCAGGAAGATCTAACCCTGCACTTTGTATTGCTACCTTGGTGAGGGAATTTCTCCTCTCCCAGGATCTGCCTTTGGGACTGTTGTTGAACCTTCTGGAGTATTCCCCTGGGTGAAGCAGAATCCCATTCTGATCCACAAGGTGCACTTCCACCATGGTTTGGCAGGCCTGAGGAAAGGTCCTTGTCTTTTTTTTTTTTTTTTCTTGACAAATCTGTTCCGTCCTTATAGATTTTAGAATGACAATGTTTGGCCCAATATCTTCCTTGTTGGTGTCTCAGACAGGATCCAGGCATGGAACTCTGACCTTCCATGCCAGAGGCATTGTTCCCTCCACCTTCTGAAGTCACAGCAATTGTCCCATGAGATCCAGCAAGAACTCTACAATTTTTCCCATATGGCCCATTTTTCCACAGTGAAACGTCTTATGTTCCCCCCTCTTGCATTCGTAAAACCAGCCATAACCTAAGCCATCATGATCATCTTACACAATTCAGCTCCAGTATCCTGACAAGCTCAAATATATGCTGACAGACCACCAGTTCATCTTACAGGAGCTAAAGCTGACTTACAGTCATGATTAGCATTTGTGTGCATCGGATGTGGAACTCGAATGTCTGCAGCTTGCATATTTGAAAGCTGTCTTCAGACGGTCTCTCGTCATCTAGCTATTAGTTGGGTAAAAGGTTCCTTAGGGGCTAGATGTTTGCATGAAAGGGGCTGCACAGAGGTCCCGTCCTCTGGAATAGCTGTCCACGCCCTTTTTAGTAAATCTGCGGATTGTGCATATAGCTCCTCAGGCCCTTGCAGCCGCTCCCTATAGAGTATGCCTCATTTAGATACAGATGTGAATTAGGATTTGTTCCATTTCTAGGAGCCCACTCTGAAGCAAAACTCTTAAAATGTAGAGCAAAATGAGGAAACTGAACAGGAGACAGGCATGTTTGCACTAGACACCTGATACCACGCTATGCCAATGGATAGGGATCCAAAGCTGTCTGTAGATCTCCTGCCATGCATAGTTTTGAACCCCATTATTAACACTTTATTTAAGATTTTTTAGCATTTGAATTTCAGGAAGCAGATGAGAAACAATTTCCTCATTACAAGTATTTCACTGAGTTCCAACTGGGAAGCACGTGGGGCCACCGGTGATTTCTCCTTTTGTGGCTCGTGTCCCCTTAAAAGCTGTCAGCTCCTATATGGAGCCATATGGAATTCTCTTTTACAAGGTCCACCC
Organism: Capromys pilorides; assembly: GCA_004027915.1. Classification (NCBI taxonomy): domain Eukaryota; kingdom Metazoa; phylum Chordata; class Mammalia; order Rodentia; family Capromyidae; genus Capromys; species Capromys pilorides. The sequence continues at coordinate 7,858 of PVKN010024610.1, forward strand.
CCCCACCCCCACCCAGGTCTCTGCTGGGAGCTCTTTTGTCTCCTCTGGGTCTGAGTCAGAGGCTACTCAGTGAAAACCTCTGCAGTGGACCTAACACTGAACAAACTAGGTTCCAAGTTGAGAATGTCTCAGGCAAAATGAGTTTTCCTGTACTCTGTGCCTTTTTAAGAGTTTTTTTTCAGGTCTTTCCCTATCATTAATATCAACAGTGTGTGTCCAAGAAAACCGTGAATTATATTTGTTGACCTCTTGTGGCATTTTTGTTAGATTTCTTTTGGTACATTGAAGCAAACTTTGGGGCAGCTTTATGTACCTTGTTTCTCAACTGAAAAGTTTTGGCCTGTTTCTCTCCCACCAATGACAGCTCATTCACATGGGGAAGACCTGCTCCTGCCCTTACAGAGCACTTGCCTCCTCTTTCCTCTCCAGGCGTCCCCAGGGAACTTGTCCTCCCGGGAAGGCCTTCTCCACCTCCCACACATTCTACCCTATGTAGCCTTACTTGTTCAGGCTAAAAAATCCCAGTTCAGGGATTGCAGGTTCCCACTCAGGAGCCAGTTATTTATTAGTTACTTCCCTTGGTTATTGAGAAGTGATCAGGTCCACAATCTCCCAAATGAATGGAAGCACGATTTCAGGACTCCAGGAAGGTCAAAGCCCGCTCACATAATTCAAGATTCTCTGCGGCTAAGATCCGGACCTTCTCTGGGTGGCCCGCATTTACTTAGTCATCAGAACAAATGGGACTTGTTCTCAAGGACTTCTCCAAGGAAGGCATTAAACTAACCCACCCAGGAGTGCGATGCATGAGGTCACAGACTCACCCAGTTGAGGTTGGACCCAGATGCCCTTGGCGGTGTCCTTGACCTGGCCCCACCCAGCATGGCAGGCTTCAGCGGCACCAGTGCCTCCCAGGAGTACCCGTTGAGTGCGTCTGCCACCCACTTCCACACACGCTTCCTAGGCTTTACACAGACTCACATGTGCACGTGGAAAGCCCGTGGCTGAACCCAAGTCCTGCTGAGACCCACTTCGTGGTGGTCTCAGTCACGCACAGCTCTAGAGGAGCTCTGTGGTACAGGGACCAGCAGGCCTGGTTCATCCCAAGGACTCTGCGCTTGGCTGTACTTGCTGCCTCCTCTCTGTGTCCTCACGCGTCCGTTCTCCATGTGTGTCCCTGTCCCAGTCCCCCTATGTCAGAGGACACTGGCTATGCTGGCTGAGGTCCACTTTTGCAGCCTCAGGTTTACTTAACCACCCCTTCAAAGCCCATTTCAGATGCAGCCACCTCCTGGGGTGCTCAAAGCTTAGGACTTGAGCAGAACTTAGGAATCCGGGTGCAACGGAATCAGTCCTTGGCAACAGTCTGGATCACGTTTGCCTCGCCCGAGGGCTCTGGGCTCTGACACGGTTAATAACCAAGAGAAGCAAACCAGCGATGAGGGTATGAGCTCAAGCTCAACTGAGATTGGTGCCCAGTGATATTTAAAAGGCTATTAGAACAATTAAATTCATGAGAAAAAAAATGTCCTATTTCGTCCATAAAGTAAGTTACTGTTTAAGTTTTTTTCTGCAGCTACTGTGCAGAGAAACCAGTAAATGTTTAGTTCTCCAGGAAGCACGTGGATGCATGTACACAAGCATTAGCCAGCTCTGAAAGAGAAAAAAAGCCAAAATCATCCTTTGGCCTCTGGATGACATAAGACAAAAAAGTGGGCAAAGAACGTGGGGTTCGGAGGCAGCTGGAGGCAGGGGAGCGACGCAGCGCGGGGGCGGTGGCGGCAGGGCTCTAGGAGGAGACCGCGCTGCTCCAGGGAGCTGAGGCAGGAGCTATACTCCCCTAGGCTGCTGGGCAGGAGACGCTCACCCGTTCCCCTGGACACCCTGCACCCAGCGTGGACCCCAGAGCATCGCAGCTGTCCCCAGGGGCTAGTTGGGAGGAAACTCTTCCATCTGTGTGTGCAAGCCCAGCATACAAGGTGACTGTTGGTGCCAAAGGCAGGGGATGTTAATTATGGCAGAGTTAAGGTTTCGATCGCGACCAGCATTCCAGGGCCTGCACAGAAGTTACAGTGAATTAAAATATCTGCAAGCGGGCGCGTGGCTTGTAAATCCTGAACACGGTGAAGGTGCCTGGATGAGGGAGCCGTGGAGGCAGAGCTCCGCCTCGCACATCCTCGCTGAGGCCGCCCTGCGCAGTGGTGCCGGGGTCCGAATCCAGACGGGACATGGAGCAAGGCGGCAGCCACCGGAGGCGCAGCCCCCCAGGGCTGAGGGAAGAGGGTGGAGGTAGCCCACGCGCGAGGGTGACATGGGGAAGCGGGCGGCCAGGGCCGGTGACAGAGAAAGCAAGAAAAGGGCCGGGTGAGAGGTAGAATCAAGCAGCTATCACGAGAGAGCGTGAGGAGGGCACTGCGGGCCACGGGGAAGGGCAGCGGGGCCGGACCGCATGGCGGAGTGCGCCGGCAAATGCGGAGAGTCCGACCAAGAGAAGAAGGGTTTCTGCAGCACGAGTCTGAGGCTGGGACTCAGGGACCAAGCGTGGCGGAGGTGCTGTTGAGCTGGCCCTGCCTCTGGAACCACGCGCTTGGGAGAAACTCTGTGCCTCCGGCCAGCCCACCTCCAAATGGCCAAATCCCGTGGCCTGCGTCCTTTCTGGGGAATCCAGGACACACTCCCCTGAAGACTAGGATAGTGTCATTTCCAAAAGGGGGAAAGAAATCAACCTGTTGGCCAGAGAACACAGGAAACAGGTTTAAGCAACCAGCGGGGATGATGGTGGGGTACCGAGACTTAAGAGTCCTTGACAGCCCTGGGCTGCCCTTTATAAACAGGTGACAAGGGAAGGGCAAGAAGGACAGCCCTCCCGGGCTGCGAGAGGGTGGAGTGCTGCTGAGTGCATGGGGGTGCACATGGACACCCTGCCCACGGCAGGCACCTCGGGGCCACACAGGGGTTCACCCTACTACCCAGTCATGGATGGCTCCGCCAGCTCACAGAGATACTGTCCTGGACACCCCCATCCTGTGGATGGGGACAGGGGCCACCAGCGGTGCCACGTCCTGTCCAGGGGCAGCGCTGCGACAGGTCTGTGTGGAGACGCTTATGTTGCAGACTCTGGCCTCACAGGAGGAAAGGCCCTCTGGCCTGGGAGTGCAGTGAGGGGCCCGGGAGGGCACTTGCCCAGCACGTGTGTGAGACCCCAGGCTCTATCCCTTGCTCCACAGATTAAAAAGCACTCAGGCTTCGGGAGAGCTGAAACACAGACCCATCCCACGCGACCTCTGTCTGCCTCTCCTTGGTGAACACTGAAGTCGCAGCAGGCGGGGTGTGCTGCCCCGACGACGACGCCTCTGTTACCTGCTCTTGGCCCTGTCCTTCCTCTCAGGCCAGCTGGGCTCTGCCCTCTGCTCTTGGATTCCAGCCCCTCCGGAGACCTCTGAGGCCAAGGCGGTCTGCGTGGGCACGGGGTGCCCTAGCGGGGTGGTCTCGGAAGCTGTGGGGTCTTTGCTACAAAGTCTCCAAGTGTCACACAGGAAGTCACTAACTCGGAATTCCTGTGTCCACTACTGGGCCCAATTCGCTAGGACCCTGTCCCCTCCCACACGCAGCTCCAGTGGATGTAGACGGATCTCTAAGGACATTCTGCCCACGTTGGTCCCCGTGTCCACGGCACCACGGCAACTCACCCCAGCTGCCTCCGCCCACCGGCTCTGCTTGGTGGTCCCTTGGTTGTCTCTGTGAGCCCAGAGCTGAGCGGGGATTAGTCCCACGGAGGGTGCAGGCTTCCTCACCTGCCTGTCAGTGAGTGGGAGAGGGAGGGGGCAAATGGCGGGGAGGCGAGGGCTGGGTGTGCCTGGGTGTGTGTGGGGGGCAGTTAGTCCAGCTGCTACCCAAGACCCCCGCTTGTGTATGTAGATACGTACGTCGGGAGGGCTGCCACAGGCCCTCGCCCTGGCTGAGGTCCCTCATCTAGCAAGGCATTCTAGTCAGGAGACTGAAGTCCTGTCTCACGGCACGCTTGCACACACACAAACACACGCACGCGCTCACGCACACGCACGCACCCCTACCCGTGCGCCACACCCCCCCCCTCAGCATTCGCACGGCTACACACACACACACACACACACACACACACACACTCGCCGCGCACTTCCTCTGGGGCTGACACCCTCAGCGCTGACACTTTTTCAAGGCCATCCACTGCTAGTGAAACACAGACGGGGCGGGCTCGGTGGGGGGACGGGAGGGACGCCCTACCGCCCGTGGGCGGGGCCCCCCGAGCTACTGATTGAACTTCACGTTTACAGTGGCTGCTGCATCAGACAGCGGCACAGCAGGAAAAAAGACGGCGACCAAAGCCTCAGGGCCCGGGCTGCCCAGGCAGCACCGCAGCCCGCCCGAGACGCCGCCCTGCCCTCCCTCTCCGCCAAGGGCCAGCGCTGCGCCACCAGGCCGTTGGGGGAAATCGAGGAAGGCCCGCACCGGCCCGGCTCCTGCGCCAAGCGCTCCTCTGCGTCCCCACCCTGCGCTCCTGGCTGCTGCTCAGGGTCTTCTCGGCCTCCGGGGCCTCCGGGGAGCGCGTGCCTGAGAGGAGGAGGCCACCCTCCTCCAGCCACCAGGCTGCATCCGCAGGGGCCAGCAAGGGCCGCTTCTCCCCCTGCCCGCCAGGAAGGAGAGGCTTTCTCCTCGGCCTGCGGAGGCGCGTCCGTCCCGGCCAGGGCTCCAGGGCGTGGGGACGAGGCCAGCGGCTGCGCAACCGCGGGGAGGGCCTGCACGGGGCGGCTCCAGGGTGCTCCTGACCCTGGCGGGCCTCTGGCCTCGGCGAGCGCGGCTCTGCTGCCACCTGGCTGTGAGAACTTCAGCGCTTTCCACAGGCAGCTCTCGCGATCCTCTCCCCTGAGCATAACCGGCCGGAGCTCCTGTCCTGTGCACAGCCAAAGGGTGGACGCCTGAGCCGAGAGTGGACCGCTGCAGCAGAGACTCGAGCAGCCGGGCTGCCGCCAGCGCCCCGCTCCGGTCTGAGAGGCCCAGGAGCCTCCTTGAGGAGCCCATGGTGCTTTGCATCCAGGGCTGGGCAGGCGAGCTCGAGACGCCAGTGAGGAAAGCGCTACCTGCCCAAAGGAGCCTGGAGTCTGTCTCACCAAGATTAAGATTAAGGGCATTCGCGGTATTTGATGCATCAGGGGCTAATGAGGGAAAACGCACTGGACCAGCAGAGACGACCTCTGCGCCCACGCTTGCTGCAGCTGGCGCTGGAGCGACGTTGCCCGAGCGCTGGTGGGAAATCCTGGCTCTCCTGAGCTTGATCCTGTGCTGTGTGATTTTCCGTATTTCTACATTTTAAAATAATAGTTTTTTTTTTTCGTTTCCTTGCAAGACAAGCATTACCCCCCAACGGAAGGAGTGGATCTCCTCCGTGCCACCACACGCCCTCTCCTTTTCTTTTCACTCCCCTCAGTCCTCTGAGGGGAAAAAAAAAAGACTTCCGGTTTTTGTTTGTGTTTTATAGCTCTGCCTGATGTTTCTCTAATTAACAGTAGTACCACTGATGAGCAAATGAAGGATTAGAATCGCAATTTACTTTTGCATTATTTGTGGAAGTTCTGATTATGTTAGTTCTTTACATATTCGAGATATAAGTGCAATATGCAATAAGTAGGTGAATAAATTTCCCCCAAAAAAGAATAGATCTGTTAATTAACTTAAATTGTTTTTAACAGGAAACCATGTGCTTGCATATTGATAGATACCCTTATATGGACACACACAATGCCCCACAATGTCCAAACTTCTACGTGTGCATTATTTTCTCCAAGTACAGTTATCCATAAGTCGAAACTATGACATGCACAATGGTTTCCATCGAGGAATAGACCCAATCATTAGCTAAAGATGGGGTCGTGCTGCCGCCTAGTGGTCATTCTTGGAATTTGCGTATTTACAGCTCTTTCAAGGGTTTTCACACATAGACAGCATTGCTCACTGCCTTAGAAGACAACAAAAGCAAAACAACACACAAAATCCTAACTCACAAACAAAAACGAAGAGGTCGGCGCTCTAGGGGATGAATCGCGGTGATCGAGGACTCCTCATCGCTGGCACTTGGTACTCCAATCAGCCTGCCCCCAAGTCCGTTTTCACTGCCTAGTCCCCAGCTCAGAGCTGTGCTTTCCCACTGCAGGGCGAGACTGGCAGCGGGGCGCTAACAGCCACAGGGCAGCAGCAGAGGGAAACACGGGAAACTCACCCAGGACTTAGAGGCAGATTTATTTATTTATTTTGGCCGGTTCAGCCCATCATGAGGGCAGGGCTGTTGCAGTATGTGGTGCTGGGGATCGAACTGCCGTCTCCTGGGCCTGCCTAGGCAGGAGAGCTACCCACTGGCCCCAAACTGAGAGCATCTAGTGTTCTCCTCTTGTTCTTCTTCTTCTTGTTGTTTTTCTTCCTCTTCTTCTTGTTGTTCTTGTTCTTCTTCTTCTTCTTCTTGTTCTTCTTCTTCATATTCTTCTTCTTCTTCTTCTTCTTC
>PVKN010024611.1:0-14390 GCA_004027915.1 Capromys pilorides
GTCCACAGAACAATGTTAACAAATATTACTCTTCTCTTTACCTTTCTGTAAGAGGTATGGTCAAAGAATATAAAAAATAATAAAATTATAAGAAAAGACACTGTCACTGTCAGATCACTCTCCCTTGCTTGGAATACATTTATGCCATCATTTTTGCCACTTTCTGTAGCAGTTCTGGAAGTCCTCTTTAGTGTCCTCAATTGTATGACCTTGGCTCTCTCCATGGTCTGAATTGATTACCAATATTTGCAGCAATACTGTTAAAAAAAAAGTTTATAGACTGTGTCTCTATGCACCTTATTCATCAGATCCAGCATCAAGAATGGTACTAATTATGTAGCAATGCTTAAACATTTGAGAAAACAGTTATTCAAATTGCTTACTGATATGTAGATTATATAAGGGATTCTTGTTCAGAAAGCTATTCTGGAAAATGAATCCAAATTAGCCTTTCTATAACTCCAGAAGAGCATAGTATCACCCATGGCCTATGGACAAGAAGACTACACACATTGGTTCAGGAGCTCCACCCAAGAGAAGCCCTTTCTTTCGAGATAGATCTTTTCTAAATCAACAGGGGAAGGAGAGAGATAGAGTGAAGAGGAGCGAAAGAGGGGAAGAATAAATGAGTGCCATGTGAATGCACAACTCCCCACAAGGTGCAAGCATTATTTAAAGCAAATGTGTGCAGATAGAAATTGCAAATTTAAAGAGAGACAGAATGAAGAAGAGCTACTGTGTGCGATCTATGAAGTGACAAAGAACAAAGTGGATAAGGTACATATCAGGGTTGCCAGGGTGGGTGGGATGCACCTGAAACCCACCTGCTTCCCTGAGGACCGAAGCCTTCCCTGGCCTCTGCACAGAGCCTTACACCTGCTGACAATCTGAGAAAAGAAAGATTGGTAAAGCAGTCCAAGAGCCTGACATCAAGTCCTGAGCAGAAAGATGAGCGAGGTGGTTAACATATGAATTAAAGAGAAAGAAAGCTATTCTTCTTTGGGTATCTGCACAGGAATCTATAAATGCAGAGATTTACACATTGAATTTTCTTTAACAATTTGACTCAATTCTGGTTATGAATTTAATTGGGTAGAAAATTATCCTAGAACTAATTCTCAGCTGCACTTTCCTGTATATGCACGTATTTCAAAGACTCTGTTTTAGTCTTAAATATGGTAATAATCTAGATCTATTTTATTTCTTAGGAAATTAATATATTAATGCATAATGTTGTTCAGTAGGGACATGATATTTACATAGCTTTCTCCACAAAACATTAAAGGAAATGCTCTAAGAGTGATTTTCTTTCTTACACTGCAGATGTAAAAAATATACAAAACTAGAGAGAGCTAATATCAAAGAATATATACTTTTCAATTTGGACATAACTGTGACAATCAATTCCGTTAGGACTTTCTAGGAATATAAAAATGAAGTAAGAGAATTTTATTAGAAATTATAGGGATATTAAGCACCATTTGCAATAAATCACAGCACATTAATGACTAATGTTCTGCGATATCTTCCCCTCATGTCATATTTGGAGCAGAACTGATTTAAGTGAAGGTAAAAGTATGAAGTATGTGCAACAATTACTGAGCTTATTAGAAAAATAACTCAGCAGTTGGAGAATTATTTAGGACATTATTTCAAATTCCTGCCAGTCGTTCATTCAGTGAGGAGAACCACTGAATCAGTACATTCTCCATAAAACTGATTAATTTTGATGGACAGGACTAATTTTATGGTTACCAATTTTGTGATGCTTCAAATGAACTATTTCCATTAAGAATCTTGACTGCCTGAAGAGCCAGCTTCATTGTATTTTTCCCCTCTAACAATGAAGTTCAGAATTTTCCAGCCTTGACATCATTTATCACCAAATCACTTCTTTTTCACTTCCTCTCCTTGTCTTACTACTTTTCATTCCTAATTCATGACCAGTCCTAATGAATTCTTCAGTTCATAGCTTCTTTTACTCCTACCTAAAATATTTCCTGAGCTCCTAAAAGGTTTTGCATTGGATAAAAGTTTTTGCAGTTCCATCCTCCTATGCACAGGCACATACGTCTTTGCTCAGTACTGAAGGGCATTAGGAGGTCACAGGGAGCAGACTTTGGAGTCGTCATTGTCTGGGATCTTGCAGCAGCGAAGCCTGAAATTGATTAGGTGTGTAGGAATTGTTACAGATTGGCACAAAAGCTGTTGGGTGGTATCCTGGCCAACAAGAGATATTGGGGTAACCTTAGTGTTTAGGAAGAACATTGAGGTATAAGAAAATATTCTTTTTCTCCATATGCTTTATCCATAAAACTCTTGAAAATTGACACCTTTTCCAATATTCTTACTTGAGAATGAAGTGTGTCACTTGTCCTTCATTTCTTAAGAAAGTAAACAAGAAGTTGTTTTGTATTTTTAAAAATTATTATTATCATTATTATTACTATTATTGCAATAGTTAACACATTGCATATTGTTGTCTTCATTGTAGTAGGTTGGAGTACAAGATGCCAGCATGATTTCTAGTCTAAACCTCATTACTGCAGAGCTTTTCATTGCACAAAGAGAAAGTAGCTGTATACAGTCCATTAGTCCATAAAAGTAGTGAATTACCAGCTCATCTGGCATTATTGGGGGCTGTTGAGCCTTTTATAACTCAGCATATTAATATGGTCTTCCTTCTTATACCTTATGGTTAGACTTTTCTGCTGGATGACTAAGACAGAGATAAAGCAGGACCTATGTTACAAAGAACATGTAACTTTTGCATCTGACAAGGTCAGTCAGGTACCCTCAGGGTTTACCCTGGAACTATGGGACTATGTAGCTCTATTTGTTTCTTCTTTTATCTTGTGGTCTGGCTCATATGGGAGTGTCTGTCTCTTCCAAATTGCAAAGTCACCGTGTCTTCCGTATTGTTTCAATGAGGGCCCAGCGTTGTTGGACTGCCCATAATATTTCTATCTAGTTCATCTGCCTACATCATTTCTGCCTCTGAAGGAGTAACCTGAACTGAGGGAAACATGGGTGATGACTTCTCTGGCTTCTTTAGGCTGAAAAGGGTTGTAGTTGTTGACCATCAGTCAGAGATACTCTCCAGACGTTCTGTCTAAATAGATGCCAGGCATTTTTATCTTGGGGAGGTGGACAAAGCCAAAGAAACTATTAAACATACATGGGTCAAATAATAACATCTGCAAGATAAGTATGAATAGTCAAGCTGATTTTCACCAAGTAAACAGTAATGATTTGATCTTATATTTTGAACAGGTATTGACATATTAGCAGAAGGATCTGGGATGTAGTAAGCTTTTAACATTTGTCATTATAAGAGACTAGTTAGAACTTTTTGTAAGTCCTTTGCAGAAGTCTCTTAAGTGTGTGGTTTAATCTCTCTTTTTATCTTGCATGTCCACTGGGTATTGTCTCAAATAAACTGGCCAAATCTATTTTTACTGGGGGCAAATAAATTTCCAGACCTAGGGAAAACACTGTGTACTCTCCAGTTGGCAAGTGGGGCCACTGGCTAGGTGGCTATTGACATTTGCATGAGCATCTATTCGAAGTTTAGCAGGCTTTTTCCTTATACTGACAGTCAACATGGGTTCCCTCAGGCTGAGACGGGAAGATCCATTACCACCTTAATCTGAGCTCCATCATGAACACTTTCTTTTTTCCTCTCTAGCAGCTTTGGACAATTTTGCTTGAAATGTCTCTTTTCTCTATCTGGATCGAGGGAAGCATAACTTTTTCACTGTTTCCTGACTGGCCTTTGTTTCTGTAGGCTGCTAGTATCACTATTCTCATTTTCTGTTGATAATTTCATTCTGTATCCTTTCTACTATGAAACACCTCATCTCAGACAAATTCATTCCTGCAAGCCCTTCCAACTTCTGCAGCTTATGTCAGATATCTGGGGCCCACTGAGCAAGATATAACTTTTTGGCTTTAAGGCCTCCTATAGGCAGCCATGCTTCTCTTATAATAGGCCAGGAAACCCTAAGAAGGCTCAGCTCACCTGGTGTTGTATGATGTAGACAGTTAAAGTCTATTTTTATATAGACAAAATCTGGTGGGTTCCAGTAAGAGGAACCTAAAAGCAATCAGGCACATTTGCTATAGGTTTTACCTGCATGATTACCTGGGTTTTGGTATATTCTAAGAAAGAACAAATTTTCTGAGAAATTAGAGCATGTATAATCAAAGCACGAACATCTGAGATAACAGATAAATTTATAATCTTTTTTCAGGCACAGCAATTATAACTCGCTAGCTCTCAGACCCCTTTATTTATAGAGTCTGACAGTTTTCTGTGAGTCCCTCTAGCTTTAGTGAAGAGATCACGGCTGTTTTTACTATCAACATGAAATACCTGAGTTACATCAGAAATCAACCAGATGAACTTACATACTCATCATGAAATACATAGCATTCAGTTAGATGAAATCAGTGCACCACTCAGTGTTTTGAATACGGCCCCATTATAAGCAAAGATGACTGATGAGTGATTTCTCCTTTTAACACTGTGGCTGAGTTTTATGTCACAAATACAAGAACCAGCTTTACCTATAGGCCCAAAGCTATTAGACACTGTATAGCCATTGACTTTAGAACTTTTAATGTTGACAGGATTTTATCTGTCCTTGGGGATCTGTTTTAACTAGTAAAATATTTTTAAGTATTATACATTAACAATACGTATTGCATTTGTAAAAAATCAGTCTCGGTATCATTTTGATTAATAAGCAACCTGAATATAGATTGCAGTATCTCAGTTACAGCTAAAGCAAGATGTCTTCAAAGTGCGTTTCTTTAGAAGATAACTGGAAGGAAGGTCAGGGTATTTGTGCCCCTCCTGTCTCTGTCTGTCATATCCTCCTCTATTTCTCCTCAACCTATAGTCATAGCTCCTCCAGTGACTGAAGAGACCTTCATTTTGCTCATTACCTTAGCTTAAGCGCAAGGCCAATTCTGTGACCCTTGCACTTTGACCACTGCACTTTCTCGCCCATGTTTGTCTCTGTGAGTTCTTAGGCACTTCTTTTCCCTGCTACATTCGTGCATCTTCCACCCCACCCATGGATGCAGAGCCTGCAGTTCACTCTCAGCCCCATCACATTGGTGATCACCTGCTTGGGGCTGTAGGCATGCCAAGTGGATCTCCTTGATGTGCAGCCTGCTGTGCTTACTTGCATTCATCTAATGGTTCCTGTTTAAATCTGGACCTCTAAACTCTGCCAAAGATGTCACAGCTCTCCATGGCTACTATATTTCTGTGGATGTAATCCACTGCTGTCTCTTTCCACTGTGTTATCTCCTTCTGCATGCACCCTTGTATCTTTTTTGTGTTTCCACCACTGTCTGCACCTTAGCCTGGGAAAGTGGCTGTCAATTGCTTCAGCTCCTTCCACCTCTCAGAAGATTGTTGTCTCACATTTGGCCTCCCCATTCACTTGCTGGGCTATCTCTGTGAGATGCCTCACACTGAGCTCTGGCATGCTCATGTGTTTTGTTCTCTGTCATCACTTGGGGGCAGCTTCTTGGGCCAGCTGTAGATGCTGGGCTGCCTGCTGTTCTATCTGCTTACACAGGTTGGGTCTCTTCCACTTTAGAGCTGCTCAGTTTTCTCTAGCATGATCTTGTGCTGTCCTTCAGCTTTGTCCTCAGCTGTCAGGTTCTTCTGTACATGCTTCTTGGCCTTGTGCCACTGTTCCTCCTCTTCCACAAACTGTGGCTTCCATGAAGCCTCCTGATGTAAAGTCCTATCCTTTAAAAAACAACAAACAAGCAAACATCCCTGTGGAGCTCCACTAGGGCTGACTTTCCTACCACCTGATGTACATGCACAATTGTTTTCCTCTGTATCATCTCTTTGGACAGCCATTAAACAGCAAAAGAATGTCAGCCAGTTTCACAAAGAGATTTAAACAACATGAACGTCCTCACATAGATTTATTGCACCGTGTATCTCATATATGCCATAACAAATTGTTTATTTAATCAAAGCCAATAGTTAGTCGAATATTTTTTGTGGGGATGGTATTAAAGATCAAGTCGAACAGAGAGAAGAGCTGAGACCTTGCAAGAAGGGACTGACACATTCAAGGCCACAGCCCCTCTGGTTCTTTTGAGCAGCAGAGTTTTTAAAATGAACAGCCTGGGCTCTACCAAATCAACAAACAAACACATTTCTTTCTTTCTTTCTTTCTTTCTTTCTTTCTTTCTTTCTTTCTTTCTTTCTTTCTTTCTTTCTTCTTTCTTTCTTTTTTCATTTGGTGGTACCAAGAATCGAACTCAGGACCTTTCACTTTCCAGGCAAGCACTTATTCCATTGAGTTATCTCCCCAGCAACAAACATATTTTTGATAAATTACTCCACAAGATTTTTTTTATACATATAAGCTTTCCAGTTTTGTCATTATATTTTTCTTTATACTCTTAGCAGGGCAAATTATAATATAACATTCTTTCATATCAAAAGTATTTCTTTTAACTTCTACATCTTTTGTACTTTTCTCCATCCCACTTGCTACAACATTTATTACAAACTTGGTTAGTGCAGCCAGTTAGATTTTTTAAATTTATTTTTGTATTTTTCATGTATTTTGTACAGGGTCTCACTATGTAGTTCAGAAAGGTAGTGATTCTCCTGTTTCAGCCTCCCCAGCACTGAAATTAGAGATATGCACCACTATGCCCAGTCTCAGTGATTCTGAGTGTCCAGGGAAAAGGCTGGTGCAGCATGTGGTGCTGGGGATTGAATCCCAGTACCTATACTTGCCTAAGCAGGCACTTAGCCTACTGAGCTATCTCACTGGCCCTGTCAGTTAGATTTTATTTTATTTTTAAATACACAAGTTATTTAATTAGATTTTTAATAAGAAATTTAGAACACTAATTTATGAGGGTAAATTCCATTTGTCAGAGCAAAATCAGCTCACAGGTATCCCCGGAGCTGAGGAACAGCTTTGACTTTTGCTAAAATCTGTGAGTCCACCGCTTCCTGATCCACCTTGCACTGCTCTGAAATCTGGTATCTCTCTTTCTCGGTGGTGAAGATCTCACTCTCCTGGTGTCTTGGTTTCTGCAGCTTCTTCTTGAAGTAAGCATCAGTGAGGTATTTGGGGACTTTCACCTTGCTGATATCAATTTTTGTAGAGGTGGCATGACAAATTTCTTGTGTTCTCTTTGTAGAGGAACTTGATTAAAGCTAAGGGGCCTAGTCATAAGTAGCAAGCCACTAGCCAACTGCTTCAGGAAGACCACTCTTCTGCCTCTGTGATGCCCAGGGAGGATGATCAAGATGGTGTCAGGAGTGGCGCTAGCTCAAAGTTTCCTCACATGTTGACTGAAGAGTTTCTTGCTGTGGCTCAACAGCTTTCGGAGTACATCTTCTGTAGCATAGTCTCTAGACATTTTTTTGAAGCTTAACCACCTGGGTACCTCCATTCTTGTCCCACTAACTGGTTTTGTGATTGTAGCAAGAACTTTCTCCATTTTTTTCTCAACCTTTGATTTAGCAGCTGTGTGCTTTCTCTTGTACAAAGGTTTTCTGGAATACATAGCAGATTGGGAGTATCTGCCAATTCTTCTAACCAGGGTTTCAGCTGCAGTGGGGCTGCCCCCTCTTGGACGTTTTTTGCCTTCACCTTATCCTTTTTACCAGTACCACTGGTAGTAGCCTTCTTGCCTGCAGGTTTCTTCTCTTTAGTGTCTTACTTCTCAGTTTTTTCACCCACCATCTTGCAAAATTAGAAAGCATCAGTTAGATTTCAAAGTGTCCTCTTCTTTTTGTTTTACCTCCTTTGGTCTCAGACAGTTACACTTGAAATTGGACTGGATATCAATAGACTTCCAAGTAATCTTGAATCAGTGTTCTTATCTTAAATCAGCAGAGAGCAAAGTATGTTAACCCTATAATTGTAGTTCAAGGATTTACAATATATGAGAAATGCTATAAACATATTAATTAAACAACAATACCAACTTAAATTATCAGTTAGCTAAGAATCGTTACATATATTTTAATTGGCCCAGTCCCAATGCTTTTTCTTCTATGTTTCACCATTTGTGGCAAAAAATTATTCTCTTATCACTTTCACTTCAGCCTGATTAGACCATCTCCCTCATGCTTTTAGACAGCGCATAGCAAACAGAGTTTCATATCTATTCTAGAATCATCCTGTGTTCCATCAGGTTCTATTGCACTGATAGGGAGGATGCGGTGGCTGTAGCAGAGATTCCTTCTCTAAGTTTAAGCTTCACCTTGTGGTGTCAAAGGTCTTGGAGTCTCTCCCAACATGGAGTACCCAGTATTACAGACAAAGAAGATAGTGGTTGTTTCTAGTTCCTCCATGATTGCTAGGAATTGTTGGAGAATTCAGGAAACTAGGGAGATTACAGGAGAAATAGGAGGCTTGATCTACTGAGGTGTACACATGCTCAGTGGACTCATGGCTGAAGAGCAAAGCCAAACAATGGAGGGGCTCCAGTTCTGTACATGTTGCAGAGAGGATTAGTTTAGTGGTGCAGGATGGGCAAACAGAGCAAAGACGACTTCCCTGCTGCAGCCTAAATCACTCTTTTCATCTTTTGCTTCAGGCCAATTAGACCATCTCCCGCATAGGAATTTTCAGGCACTGTGTAGCAATCAGAGGGTTCATATAAGCCTAAATTTGAACTTTACTACTTAGCTATCATTTATGGGTGAATCCATTAGCCTTATGCAGATGGCCATAAGGTGAACTATGACCAATGACCTTAACTGAATGTTATAAAATTCTACTTACACGGACAGTGTTACTACTTTTGTCTGTATTAGAACAAAGAACAACAGCTGCAGGGAAGGAGAAGTTTGGGAAAACTCACCTTTTTCTTTTTAATCCTGCTCCAGCATAGCCACTGAGTTCTTGCCAGTACCTGTTGTCACCTTCTCCAAGTGACTTACTGAGCCAGTCTTCTACTTTCTTTTTAGAACGAGTGAGCATGCGCCTTTCATCATTAGCTCAGCAGTAATGATTGATAACTGCAGTCAGTCATGAGAGGAGCATCTTTTCCCCAAAGAAGCAATGCCCTCTTCCCTATATCATGAAGTAAAGTGTTCAATTTATTGTGTATGAAGTTCTGTGGAGTTTGGACTATTAGGAGTCTTGGTATTTCTACCAAAATATTCACATCTTATGAACAAAGATCCTACTCTTTCCTACCAAAACTCTGGTTTTGATTTAGGATAAACATTATAATGCTTATTTTGTCTCCTTTACAACTCTGTTACATTTAAAACAAGAGCTTGGACTTGATTTTGAGCTGCAGGTTTTTTCCCAAAGCTGCAGGAGATAGGGAAATATTTTAAGTCTGCCATCAAAGGGCTCCAACTTTATAGGCTTTGCTAAATCGGCAAACAATTTTCCTCAACCTGCCGATTTCTTTTCTACAAGATTCCCATGCTGAAAGAAGAAGCAAAAACAACAGCTGGTTGATGCCTATAACTCCCTCCACTGTGACTCCAAGCCACTGGTGATTGGTATCACCAGACCTGCCCTTCACTTGATTCTGGCCTTTTGAACCCAGGCAAAAACTTCGGTGTTTTTAATGTTACTACAATTAGATGCACACCACTCCCAATCTATTGTTTAAATCTAAGTTGTGAAGAAAATGGGCTTCAAGGCACAACTAATATGCTAGTACACCATGAACAAGGGCAGTTCTAAACCAGAAAAACTGGAGAAAAGGGAAGTAAGACAAGAAAGGATAAAAAGCAAGTAGAAGGTAACACATAATAAAAATGTCTGCTTTCTTGCTGAAATATGCTCATAAAATATATCATCTAACAGAATTAGAGAACAGGAACCTTGAAGTCTACCTAGTGAAGCAAATACTGGAGATGCAACTTACCTATTGTCTTTTGTTTGTTTCCTTTCTGTGCTGGGCCTACCCACACAATTACACATTTTTCCAAATGGAGCCAGAGACTCTTAGGCAATGACTGGAAAACAAGATCCTATGTTTTTAGTGAGCTTCTATGTGAAGAACAGATGGACGAATCCAGAAGCTTGCAGCCTTGGATTCCAAGTGGTGGACACTCACAGGCCAAAGAGTCATGCCCCATGGCAGTGGTTAGACTAAGAAGCAGCTCATCTTCAAGGCAGCAGGGGGAGCATGCTGGCGCCATGAAGCTAATGCAGCCACTTCCTAGGCATTGGCATAGGGCTGTCCATGAAGCACTCAGTCTCTGTTCTGCCAGCCTGCCCTGAGCTATGGATCATTCTGCCCTTAGAAGCCTTGTTGGCCAAGTAGGCTGTTTGTTTCTATGCTTCTTCCCTACCTGGTTCTAAACACACCTGCCAGGTTTGCTTTGCAAGGGCTCACCTGTGTTGCCTTCTGACTTTTCAAAGGAGTATGAAACTTGAAATGTCATGACCTCAGGGCTGGCAAGGTATCTCAGTAGTCTAAGAACCTGCTTGATAATGACAGGGTTCGATCCCTGACATCACATGCTATGCCAGCTCCATCCCTGGGCATGCTGAGCTGGCTGTTAATACCAGGTGTGTTGGCTCATGCCTGTAATCTCAGCTCTGACAGACTGAGAACAAGAGAACCACCATGAGTCTGAGCTGTGTAGTGATACTCTGTACCAAATACATAAACAAACAAACAAACAAACAAACAATTTGGTTACTCTTTGTCTAGTTTAAGCCTCAGTGGATCATATTATACTAGAGTCCTTACTAGGGATAGATTAGTGACCTGAGCTCAAACTCTTAGGAGACTATTGAGCATTCTCTGTCTCTGTTCCAACCTGCAACCAAGTTGTTTCAAAATCAAATGTGTTTTCAAATGGATGCATTCATCTAATGTCGAGGTGGTCTCGGAGCTCTCTATTCATCGGTAGCTCACATCACCTGATTCCTGAGGCAAATACTGTTAACTGGAGAAACCTGGCAGGTATCCGTGTGGCATGCCTTTGGTTTTGTTCTTCAAGTCACACGTTGAGCTCTCTGATCAGTGAATTCTGTCCTTTAATAACTTTCTTCCTCCCTTTTTGCTCTATAACTATCAAGCTCTTATCTGGCCCTCTGAGAGCAACTTTTTCTTCTAATGTATGATGAGAAGAACCAAAGTTGGAAATAGATTTAAAATTACAATATAAATAGACTGCGGCTGTAAGTTTATGAGCATCTAATTCATAACTGTACCTGTCAGTATAACTTGGTCTGTATATTTTAAAGTGCACATATGTAAAAGTGGTATATATATTTTCTATTGTATATCAAATTCATGTAAAAATAGAAAGATACCTAGGTCTTAGGCAGTTATAAAGCTATAAAGTATCAATTGCATTATAAAAATAATTGTACCATATTGGAAAATATTTCACTAAGAAATCTAGTGTTTTCCTTTTTGTTCTGCTTCTATTGAGAGGAATTCCATGCTTTCGAATGATCATTATGTGGGGGGAGTAATTCCTCTAATAATTCAGTTGCAATACCAAGAGAAGCCCCAGGAAAACTCAACAAGGCCAAGACTTAATGAATAATTAGGTTGCTTGCTTAAGATGCAATTTTTTGAGAAAGATGCTTTAAAATGGAAACACTGGGGGAAAGGTAAGTACAGTTTGCTAAGTGTCTGTTATGAGTCAGCTACAGTGGCCCAGGATTTCTCTGATTCCCATGATGTGATATTCATGAGAGCCCAGATAAATACTGTGAGAATGTCAGCTCATAATGAGAATCCTGAAATTGGGAAAATACATTTCTTGCCTGACATGCTCAGCAGGAGGAGACTGAGGCCTGACTTGGAACATGACTTGGCTGCCTTTAGTTTAGGACAAACTCCAAAGGAAGGCCCTTTAGGGCAACATGCATTCTCTATGAGGCTTTCTAAGATAGCAACATGTAAAAATTCTTCCCTCAGAGAATTCCCAGACATTTTGTATTAATTACTTGATTGACTTAATGATAGTTTTCCCTCCTGCTGAATTGGATCTGCTGAACTAATTGAACAGGATAATTTTATGTGTTGAGCTCACAAGGTCACGATATCTGGGTATTTTGCAAGATAACGGAGATGTTGCTGTGCAGCTAATATTTCTAAAATGGGGTTAACACTTAAATCAGTCTCAGAATAGAGCAGAATGCCTTCCATCATGTTGGTAGGCAGGACTTAAGCAAAAGCAAATGGAGGCCTCACGAGGCAGAAAAAGTTACAGATACCCCAGGATATTTTCTAACTTCAGCTGCAGCATCGACAGTTCTCCAGGCTGCCCAACTGTCTTAGCGGTTTTATTTACTTATTTATTTTTCAGAACATTGTTTTATTTATTTATTTTTTATTTTTTGGAAAAGAGAGACAGCTTGGCAAAATGTTGTCTGAAATAGAGGTAGCTATGAATTGTCACTATTTTTTTTTAAAGAGGCACAATCACAATAGCTATTCTACCAGCAGTTAAAACACACTACAAAATATAGCAATTAAATCAGTAGCGCACTGGTGCAATGATTCTGAGAAATTCTAATATGATGGACCTACATATGAGCAATGACTTTGCTTCATATATAAATGCCCACTGCCATTGCTTCATAACATAGCTCTCAGAATTTATAGACTGTATTAAATAATAAAACTTTTGGTTGCTTGGACCATGCTTCTTTGAATATGATTTCACCGGCATGAATGTCACACTTGGATCCAAGTCATAAAATTACCCCTGTACATCTAGGGTTAATGTGGTGGTGGTGGGGGCACAGTGGTCACAGATGAGGGAATCAGAAATTATTGGGCTGTCGGGGTAGCTCAGCCAACTAATCACCTGCTTAGTCAAGCACAGGGACCAGGTTTAATCCTCAGCACTGCGCTGTGCCAGCCATGGTGCTGGGCATGCTGAGCAGGCCGGGGGGGCCAGGCATAGTGTTGCATACAACCATATAATCCCAGCACTGGGGAGGCTGAAAACAGGAGCATCACCAAAAGTCCAATCTACATGGTGTGATTCTCATTGCCTTGCCTTAAATTTCTAGATCTTTCCATTTTTGATTTGTCTTTCTTTCTTTTTTTTTTTGAAAATAGGGGCCACTTGATTGGCCAAAACTCTGAGAGAAGTGACTCTTCTTCCTTAAATACCCCTTTGTGCTCCACAGCCTCAGAAGTTGATACATACCCGTTCTCAGTGCTTGGAAATTGTACACCTACCTCTTTGCTCCTGCCAGCTCGCTGCTGTTGCCCCCAATGTAATGCCCAGCGTCAGGCTGTGTTGGGCCCTGGTGTCTGGTCTAGGGAGGCTCTTGTTGGCAAGGAAGAGCTAGCGAGGAGATGGAGTTCTCGCACTTCCCGAGTTCTGCCTTAGCAGTTTTAGACTGTCTGGATCTTATAGTTGCATGAGCTAATTTCTTAAAATTCCTCTTCTCTTTCTTGTCCTCTCTCTGCTAACTACATAATGTTCAAATGTCCTCTATTGCCTTGAGTAGTATGAGAAGACTCAGGCAACTAGTAGGATCTAAATTCATGTTTATTAGACTATAGGACAGATGGGGGAAAAATCAAAGATCATATTAAAGGGAAATCTGAAAGAAAGTGGGTAAGGAGGAGCAAGGGATGAAAAAAGAATTAAAATGTGTTATGCACAAGGACCAAATTCCTGATGATAATATAATCAATATGCAGTAAAAATATGTACTGATTTTAAAAAATTGAAAATTCTTACAGCGAAGAGGGCAGGAGAAGATGGCTCAGTGGTGCTTAAACCTGCCTGGCAAGCACCTGCCTGGCAAGCACAAAAACCCGAGTTCGGCCCTAGTACTGCATGTTGTGCTGGCCCCAGAACCAAACATGATGGTGCGTGCATGTAATCCCAGTACTTAAGGAGACTGAGACAAGAGGTTCACTGTGAGTCTGAACTGTGCAGCAAGACCCTGTATTAAAGAAAATAAATGCATAATAAGTTAAAAAACATTACAGGGCCAGAGACATTACTGAGCTATATAAGCACCTGCCTGGTCAGTGCAAAGTCCTCGGAACCAAATAAAAAAATGTATAATCCATTAAAAATGTTACCATATAATTATGTGAGACTTCAGGTATGTTCTTGGTAGTATATTACATGACAATAAGATGGGAGTATATACTAGAATCCTAATTTTAAAAGCTCATTTTATTCAATTACACTATTTCATTTTTTTAGGTCTATTTAAGAGATATAATGCAAATATAGACATTGATTTGCATAAATTTAGCTCATTATAGTTTACAAAAAGTTACTGATAACATGACCTTATTGATACATGTCCTAAAAAGAATTAGGAATAGTTTTAATATTATGGTATATGTGGGCACTGAAATAATGTAAAGCAATTATGAAACAATTTGAACAATACCAAGAACTTGTAATAGTA
>PVKN010024612.1:0-14382 GCA_004027915.1 Capromys pilorides
TAAGTGTGGTCCTATTACTACTGAATGTTATTCAATTACATGAAGAGTGGACTGATTCTTTTTCTAATCTGTATGTGACATTAGGGTTGTTTCCATGCGTGACAAACTGGTCAAAATAAGTACTTAGAAGTAGAACTAGTGAGTTACAGTGTTGATATGCATTAGAAACTGTCACACCACTTTTGACAGTGTGACTACCATGTGACCTGCTCTACCAGAAGGGCAGGAGATTTGCTGCTGCTCTATGTTTCTGTCAACACTGGATGCTATCACTGTTTCTTACTTTAGCCGTTCTTCAGGATGCCTAGGGCTGTAACACTGTGGTCTCATTTTCAATTTCTTCATGACTGATGTTGTTTTGCTTCTTTTCTTCTGTTTCTGGGCCATTCACCAATCTCCTTTTATTAACACCAGTTAAGCCTTTTGTTATAAACTTTCTGATCGTTATTCCGTTCCATCGTAGGATTGAACTGAAATCTATGTATTGAATTCCCTATTGATGCATATTTAAATTGTCTCAATATTGTGTATTTTTTTTTCACCTGGAAAACAATGACTACCTTTCTATACCTGTATGCCAATAAACCAATATTTCCATTGTCTTGCCTCTTTAACCACATTTTGGGCATTTCTATAAAGAAGAATGGAAACTTTCATTGAAAAGGGCCCGAGTTTAGAAGGCATCCATTTTATTGTGTCATACATTCCCTTATGACATCATAGCTTCTCCCTTCCTTCACTCTTCCTGCCACCTTGTAGGTGGAGGAGACAGACCTGAGCATGATGGAAGCAACTAACTTCTAACCATGGGGAAATTCGGGAACCACAGACCTGAGGGATTTGAACCATCTACCTAGAAGTCATGGGCATTCGGTGTTGTGTAAGAGAAGGCCTGTCCCCTCAAAGTTGCAGGCATGGGAAGGGCGATTTCTAAAATCAGGGCATGAGACTTACTCCTAGAGACATTGCGTGATTAAGGAAGTTGAATATGTATTAAAATTGCCAATCAGCTATACAGTGAATAGCCTATCCACATCTCTGCCTTTAAACTCTGGTTACAGAAGGATGGCCAACTTTGTGAAATCATAATAGAAGATGTTGATGAAACCACTGTGTGGACAGAAAAGAAAAAAAAACCAAAACCAAAACCGGAACCAGAACCAGAACCAAAACCAAAGCCAAAACCAAAACCAAAACCAAAGCCAAAACCAAAACCAAAGGTAGGTGATGCAGGCTCCCAGAATTGGGGGTGGCCCCTCATCTGCTATGGCTCTGATTGATGTCACCCGACTGACAGAGATCTTCTTTCTGGCTTGTAGCATGAGATGGTTATAGAATTTATTGTCCAAATCAGATACTTCTGACAATGGAAAATGATACTCTTAAATATCACTCAGTACAGCATCCAGCAATCAAGAATATCCCAGCCAACCAGAAGTAGGTGGTTTAGCTGAGTCTTGATGCATAGGATTGACTTGTGCTTGCTGGCTTTCCCAGTTGCTCCATCAGATTGAGTAAGGCAGATGACTGAGGCAGACAGACTTGGCTCAAGGAGCCAACACAGACTTGGGGAGGACAAACTGAGGAGTGGAGCTTGAAAGTTGAGGGAGGGGTGTCACGAGTATTGTTTGGGAATACACGGCCACTCTAAGGGAATCTCAAGGCCAGATTTCTGTGGGAACATGTCCACATGTGTGTGTGTGTGTGTGTGTGTGTGTGTGTGTGTGCACGTGCACGCGCGTGCACATATTTGTGTTGGTAGAAGCTTAAGACATGAAACCAAAAGCAGAAATAGATAAGCGAGGCCTCAGGGAGTGTGGAGCATATCTTGACTGACAGAGGAAGCAGGCCATGGATGGAAGTGGAGTCAAAGAAGAGAAGACAGGGGGAACAAAGGATGCTACTTCTCCACAGGTAGGAAGGACTGAAGGGCAGTTGAGGGGTGCTAGGTAGGTAGTCAGACTCAAGTGGACCCTATGGGTCCCAGGATTCTTGCTCTAAACTGGCCAACCAGGTCCATGGAAAAGCAGATGAGGTAGTAAAAGCAGGAAGGCTCACTTCTGGGGAAGAGAACACTGAGCCCCAGAGGTGGAGGTTTTGTGTGGGTACATTGAGTGACATGACAAAGACAAGCAGCCAGGGCAGAATACTTGCCGGCTCATCGGCTTTCATTGCTACCTACCTGCTGCTCAAGCATCAGAGGAAAAAGCGATTGCAGGAAGAAAATGAGGGAACTTCACTGACATTCCCAGGGGCTGAAGTATTAGGACTATGTCCTAAGTGTTCTTTATTTACCTTGCATGACCCCTGTTGCTCCAAAAGGAGCCTCCTCCTGACCGTGTGAAGGCAGCTATAAAGATCCAGGCCTGGTGGCGGGGCACACTGCTGAGGAGGACGCTGCTGCACGCGGCGCTCAGGGCCTGGATCATCCAGTGCTGGTGGAGGCGCACATTGGCCAGGCTGCTGGAGAAGAGGAGGAAGGCGGTGCTGGAGTGGTATGCTCGGCAAACATTGGCCTCTGTGAGGCTGCAGTCCTGTGTCCGAAGGTGGCGCATCCGCCAGCGGTACTGTCGTTTGCTCAAGGCTGTGCGCACCATCCAGGTCTCTTGGCGCTGGCACAATTGCCATACCCGTGGCTTTTTCCAGGGCATATATGAGCTTACGGGAAGCCATCTACAACTTCAGCTCGATATATTCCTGGGATCTCAGGTTTGTCGCATTAAAGACTGCATCCCATTTCCAATAAAGAACTAACCAGGTCTGCTCCAAACACAGTATGTGTCACTGCATCTTTATTAGACAAGTCCCTGGGGACCTGTGTCTTGACAAAACATCAGAAACAATGATGTCAGGTTAGAACCTCCCTCAAAATTTTGCTGAGGGAGATCAGCAGGGAGGATATGTCTGGGACTCTGGGGATAGAGGGGTGTGAGACCCTCAGGAGGGGCCGGCAGGATCTATGGTGATTGGCAATATCTGTCAAAGGTGGAAGGGTTCAGGTGTAGAGTCATCAAAGCCACCAATTCATCCTCACTGCTGTCTGTATGAATGGTGACCCTGAGCTGTGTACCATTCTTGATTTTTTATCCTTTAAGGCCTTCCCACTAACTGGAGAAAAAAGTGAAAAGTGCTTCCCCTTCCCACTCATGGTCCTCATGACCCTGTCTGCTCTGGGCCTGACCACTGCACCCTCCTGATTTATTCCCTGGATTCTCTCTTAGTCATCAGACCTCTAGGCAGATCGTGCCGGGCATACTCTGTGTCAGAACTTTCCACTGGCCACCTCTTCCCTTGGGGATCCTCTTCTCAAAGTGCTTTCACTTCACTCAGGTTGGTCTCTGCACAAATTCTAATACCCTTCCATAAGGACATCCTTTGTCTACCCGATTTAGTTATAATGCATAAATCAGCTGGTCATCTGGAGCCAGAAGGCCTGAATATGACTTCAATCATGGGTGGTCATTGATGAGCCAAATTTGATGGTTTTAGAATTTGCCTCATTCATTGAGTCAGCGGGGGGAAGCCATGGTCACTTGTCAGCCATTCATGAATCACGCCGGCAGGAGAGGGGAGCTGCCAGGAGGATTCGCATGCCCTTCACTGACACAAAGCACATGCCTGTGGCAGCTCTCACTTCCAGGAAGCCCCTGTGCTCTGCCCCTAAGCCAGTGGGCAGTTTTCCCCTAGACAGATCATGGGGTCGGTGCTACATCTAAGAGAGAAATAGTGAGAGCAGTGCTGCTCAGACGTGAGCACAGGCCCCAGCAGGCAGAGGGCTTCTGAAATCAGAAGAACGCGTGTTGCTAATGATTTTCCAGCTGATGCTACGACCACTATTCTGGGTCCCCTCTTAGGGAATCACTTAGCTACTCAGGATCAAGGTGACCATGAGTAACAGTACAGCAAAACTCACAGTGGTTTAAAGAAATAACAATACTCATAAGTGAAATAAACCAGACCTACATATGCAAATATCGTATAGTCTCCCTAGTGTAAGAACCCAAAAGAAGAAAAATAAATAAATACATAAATACATAAATAAATAAATATAAAGAAATAACAACTTTATTTCTCCTTCCCTAGATGAGCCACATCTGGCATTGGTCTCCACAGGGTGAGGAGTCCTGGTCCTTCTAGCCCTTTACTCCCCATGCATCCCCCATCCTCAAAGGGTGACCCAAGAAGTGGTTGTTCCTAGTTCAGTGATCTAATTCAGTGATCCACACACAATCCAGTCAGTAGCAGGGAAGGAGTGGGCCTTTCTCCTTCTCTTCAAGGCCATATCCTTGAAGTCCCAAAAGCCTCTTTGTTCCAGTACAGAAGGATATAAAAGAAGATCAAGTAAGTGGAGAGACATACTATGTTCATCAGAGGAAGACTTAACATTGTAAGGCTATCAATGTCCTCTGAGTTAATCAGTTAAACTGACATTATAATAAAATAAATTGCTATCCAAACTCTTCAGGCAATTTTGAACCTGACAAACAGACAAAACAATTATATCAAAGAATGAATGTCTAGTTAAGACAGCTTTGAAAATAAGGAAGAGACAAAGAGTAGTAGGATTGTGTTAATCACACTGAATGAAACACAAAACTCCTAAAATAGAGTGCAATAGTGGTCCAAAGAGTCCAAGGTGGACAGTGTTTATTTATGAATTTTTGGTTCACCCATTCTCCTCCTCCATGGATATAGCCAGGAAACAACCACTTCCAATGGCTGACAGGAGATGGGCCAGGACAGTGGAATCAAGTCTGCCAGAACTTGCCGGCCGTTCTACCAAGAAGGAACAAAAGCAGTAAGTGTGTAGTTGCATGGGAGTATCACACCCATGGGAGGATGCAGGAATTCAACAACAGAGACAGAGAGCTGGTAACATCCAGAAAGCAGGGATAGGAACATTGCAAAGACACAGAAGATACAGCAATTTTCTTCTAGTTCCATAGCTGGACAGGGGTTGGGTTATGGGGTGTGTGGTTTTCCCACTCTGAGAGGGTAAATGTGAAAGAGATAGCCCCAGCAGGGCACAGAAACCTGTACCTTGCAGGTGTGCAGCCTGAACACATAAGAGCTCTAGGTCTGGTCAGCAGGCTTGCTCTAGAGGAATCTGCTCCATCTCCCAGTGATCACCCAGAGAATGTGGTCAGGAGCTATATTGAGAAAGGGCCTGTTTGAGTTTGCACTGTTCTGGTGTTTAGCATGCCCATTAAGTTCTTATCTCTGAGACTTTGAAGACACTCCACTGCGTTGCTTGAGGAGATGGCAGCCTCATGAGACAAGCTTGGCTCTAAGGGTGGCTCCCACATAAATTCATTGAGAGTCCTACACTGAGGAGAGCTTGAACTACAACACGGAGAGTATAAGACAGTGCTGTCTTTTGGAATTGGTGCAGTTCCTCTCTGAGACAGAAGTTTAACCAGGACTAAAGATACCTACCACATCACATGGGTCCCACCACCCACCTCCCAGCACAGAACTGTGTGGTTCAGTCTCCCTCCACTCTTTTAGACGCATCTGGGACACCATAGCTACAGCCTTTGCCCTGGTACAGGGAGCACAAGAAACACCAGAGAGGCTGGGCATGGGGGCATATTCCTATGCCAGCCTTAGCTACACAGTGAGTTTAAAGTCAGCCTGAACTACAGAGTGTGACTCTGTCTCATAAAGTTAAAAAAAAAAAAAAAAAAGACAAAAAGAAAAGAAACACCAGAGAAAACAGTTCTCCTTTCGTGGTTTTGTCATCACACTAGAGGAAGAAGGAAGTCTCCACCTATAGGAAAAGAAGTTTCCCTAGTGTTAGAAATGGAAGAGTAAATAAGATCCTGTAGTGGTTCATACTTTATGTCAACTTGGCTTGATGCCTCAGTGGCCCAGTTCCCTGTTGGTGGGGGTGCCACCCTGGGGTACAATTGGTTCCTTCCTAGAGCGTGACCAGGGCCTGCCTAGGATATGATTGGCTCCTTCCTAGAGTGGGATCAAGGGCCTGTCCTGGGGTATGATTGGTTCCACCCTAGGACACAATGGACCCACCTCAGAGTGACTTAGCACAGAGAGTTTATAAAGGGACTGAGGAAGGAGTCAAGATTTCACTTTGTCGGAGGAGCTTCAGTCTTCGCATTCAGCCTGGACTTCATTGTCTGGCTTGCAGCACAGACTCTTCAGCCTCCAGCTTGGATCTTTCGCCTTCCATCGCAGACTCTTCAGTCTTCCATCGCAGACCCATCAGCTGATGGACAGAGACTTACATGGAGCACTGCAGTGAGTTTCAGACTTTGAGATGGAATTCGTCAGACACTTCCTCATCTGACTCTGTGGCTGACTACTGTAAGCCAATCTTATAATTCCTTATAGATACAGAATATGATACCAGGAGTTGCTCTAGAGAAACAGAATATAATGATGGCATTTTTAAATGGCTTTAAGAGTTCCTGGAGTTGGCTCCAAGATTGGATGAGACCTAAAGACACCATGGTCTCTTCTGGTATTAAGGAGTGTACTAAAGATCCCTGGTGTGAGCTGTTTCAAGTAATATGTCATATCGATCCATTTGATTATCCTAATTCACCACTTGTGAGATGTCAGGAATTCAGTGATTTCATACATACAAATTTTGAAAATCTTTGGTGCAGTAGGGAATTAATGATGCTGGTTGGTTGGTCTTACCTGCAACAGACAAACTTCTGCATAAAAATAAGGAGCTCACAGATTTGATTGCCTGCCTTCAGACCCAGATAAAAAATTTAAAAGTTTCTAAGTGTGTCCTGACAGACAATCTCTTTTAGCCATAAGGCTGAGGTTGTAGAGACCCAAACACAGTCCCTAATAATTCGATTGGCTGAACTGCAACATAAATGAAATGCTCAGCCTCGAAGGGCATCTGAAGCAAAGGCGAGGGCACTGATTTCTAAAGAATGGGATCCTATAAATTGGAATGAAGATGTGTGGGAGGATCCTGAGGAGGCTGAGTTTGTAGATGCTAATGAAATTATTTTGCTTGCGAAAGAGAATTCCCTACCCCTGTGGCGGTGGAATCATTGTCTTCATCCTCTGCAGTACTAGTGTCTCCTAATACATCTGGAGACACCAATCCTGTGTGGAACAGTCAGATAATGCTGTGACTCCTCAGGACCCACCATCAGCACCCATTTTTGCCTCTAGGCTCATAACCAGACTTCAATCACGGAAGTCGCCTAAGGGTGAGATACATAATGCGATCCATGAAGAGATCCGTTATTCTGCCAAAGACCTTCTTGAGTTTTCTAACTCTTACAAGCAGAGGCCTGATGAGCAGGCATGGGAATGTATTTTATGAGTGTGGGATAATGGTGGCAAAAACATACACCTGGATCAGGCTGAGTTTCTTGGTATGGGCCCATTAAGTAGGGATCCTGAATTCAGTGTTGCAGCTTGTGGAGTAAAGAAAGGCGTTAACAGTCTATTTGGCTGGTTGACAGAAGTATGGCTCAAAAGATGGCCCACTGTGAATGAGTTAGAGATGCCTGATATTCCATGGTGATGAAGGGATTCAGAGGCGTAGGGAAATGGGAATGCTGGAGTAGATTTGTCATGTTAAACCTAATCCTCCACATTTGGAAGATCCTGAAAATATGCCCTTTACTAACACCTTGAGAAATAGGTTTGTGAGAGGAGCACCAGCATCCCTGAAGAGCCCTGTCATTGCCCTTCTTTGCATGCCAGATCTTACAGTGGGACCACACTTATTCAATTAGGACATTTAAGGGCAATGGGCTTGGAACCCGGAATGCCAGGGGTCAAGTGGCAGCACTCCATCACCACAGATAGCAGAAGCAAAACAGTGACCAGAATAAGCTGACATGCACAGACCTATGGCATTGGCTGATTAGTCACAGTGTTCCCAAATGTGAAATAGATGGGAAGCCTACAAAATTTTTGCTAGATTTATATCATTGAAAGAATAATGGGGCAAAGGAACAGAGACCTACTTTGAATCATTGTAATAGGCAATCACGGCCTCTCAACCAGTTCCCAGATTTGAGCCAGTTTACAGACCCAGAACCCCTTGAATAATGGGGAGGCCAGGTCTCCTTGGGAAGGATCCTAATACCCCCAGAATTTGTACAGTCTCCTCCCATTCTTCCCAGAGGGACCTAAGGCCTTTTGCCTGAGTGACTGTACACTGGGGAAAAGGGATTGATCAGACATTTCGGGGACTACTGGACACTGGTTCTGAACTAACACTGATTCCAGGGGATCCAAAACAGCATAGTGGCCCTCCAGTAAGAGTAAGGGCCTATGGAGGGCAGGTGATCAATGGAGTTTTAGCAAAGGTCCGACCCCCAGTGGGTCCAATAGGTCCTCGAATCCATCCTATAGTCATTTCCCCTGTTCCAGAATGTATAATTGGGATAGACATATTCAGTACTTGGAAGAATCCTCACATTGGTGCCCTAACCTGTCATGTTAGGGTTATTATGGTTGGAAAGGCCAAATATAAGCCACTAGAGTTGCCCTTGCCTGGTAAAATAGTGAACCAAAAGCAGTATTGCATTCATGGATGGATTTCAGAGATTAGTGCCACCATAAAAGACCTGAAGGATGCAGGGATGGTGGTCCCCACCACATCTCCATTTAATTCTCCCACTTGGTCTATGCAGAAGACAGGTGGGTCTTGGAGAATGACTGCATATTATTGTAAATTGAATCAAGTGGTGACTCCAACTGCAGTGCAGTACCCAATGTGGTTTCTTTGCTTGAGCAGATTAACACATCTCCTGGTACTTGGTATGCAGCTGTTGACCTGGCAAATGTCTTCTTCTCTATACCTGTCCATAAGGACCATCAGAAGCAATTTGCTTTCACTTGGCAAGGCCAGCAATATACCTTCACTGTCTTGTCATGAGGGTATATTAACTCTCTTGCCCTGTGTCACAACTTAGTTCGTAGGGACCTTGATCACTTTTCTCTTCCTCAAAATATCACACTGGTCCATTACATTGATGATGTTATGCTTATTGGGCCTACTGAGCAGGAGGTGGCAACCACCTTGGATTTGTTAGTACAGCATGTGAAGGCCAGGGGATGGAAGATAAATGCCATAAAAGTTCAAGGTCCTTCTACCTCAGTGAAGTTTCTAGGAGTCCAATGATGTGGAGCATGTAGAGATATTCCTTCTAAGGTGAAGGATAAATTGTTGCATCTGGCTTCTCCTGTGACCAAAAAGAAGGCACAGCACCTAGTAGGCCTATTTGTTTGTTTGTTTAATTTTTATTTTATTTATTTGTTTGTTTGTTTATTTTATGGCTGGCTCAACCTACCTTGGTGGTGGGGCTGGCGCAGCATGTGGTGCTGGGGATCGAACTGCAGCCCCTACAGTTGCCTGAGCTTTCCTAAGCAGGCGCTTTAGACCACTGAACCATCTCACCAGACCTTAATAAGGAGCGGTTTGTTTGTTTGTTTTGTTTTTGGCGGGACTGGAGTTCGAACTCATACTCTTGCACTAGCCAGGCAGGCACTTGTGCCACGGAGCTATCTCCCTGGCATAGTAGGCCTATTTGGATTTTGGAGACAACATATTCCTCATTTAGGCGTCTTACTGCAACCCATTTACCGAGTGACTTGGAAAGCTGCTAATTCTGAATGGGGCCCAGAACAGGAAAAAGCCCTGCAACAGGTCCAGGCTGCTGTTCAGGCTGCTCTGCCGCTGGGACCATATGATCCAGCAGATTCCATGATACTTGAAGTGTCAGTGGTAGACAGAGATGCTGTTTGGAGTCTCTGTCAGGCACCCATAAGGTGAATTGCAGCAGAGGCCTTTAGGATTCTGGAGCAAGGCTCTGCCATCATCTGCAGACAACTATTCTCCTTTTGAGAAACAGCTGTTGGCCTGTTACTAGGCATTGGTGGAAACTGAACGCTTGACTATGGGACACCAGGTCACCGTGAGACCTGAGTTGCCTATCATGGTCTGGGTATTAGCTGATCCATCAAATCATAAGGTTGGACGTGCCCCACAACAGTCTGTCATTAAATGGAAGTGGTACATTCGTGATAGAGCCAGAGGGGACAAGTAAATTATATGAAGAAGTTGCCCAGATAACTATGGCCTCTATGCCTGCCATATTGCTTCTGTTTCCCAGCATGCACCTATGGCATTATGGGGTGTGCCATATAATCAGCTGTCAGAAGAAGAGAAGACTAGGGCCTGGTTTACAGATGGCTCTGCATGCTATGCAGGCACCACCCACAAGACAGGCACTGTCCACAAGTGGACAGCTGCAGCATTACAGCCCCTTCCTGGGACGTCACTAAAGGCAGTGGTGAAGGGAAGTCATCACAATGGGCAGAATTTTGGGCGGTGAACCTGGTAGTGCATTTTGCCTGGAGAAAGAGATGGCCAGATGTGCGACTGTATACTGGCTACAGCCAATGGTTTGGCCGGATGGTCAGGAAATTGGAAGGAACATGATTGGAAAATCAGTGACAAAGATATTTGGGGAAGAAGTATGTGGATAGACCTCTCCATATGGGCAAAGGATGTAAAAATGTTTGCTTCCCACGTAAACGCTCACCAAAAGATGACATCAGCAGAAGAGGACTTTAACAATCAAGTGGATAAGATGATCCATTCTGTGGATAGTGGCCAACCTACATCTTCAGCCACCTCTGCCATTGCCCAGTGGGCCTATGAACAGAGTTGCCATGGTGGCAGGGATGGAGTCTATGCCTGGGCTCAGCGACATGGACTCCCACTCACCAAGGCTGATCTGGCTACAGCCACTGCTGAATGTCCAGTATGCCAGCAGCAGAGACCAACACTGAGTCCCCGATATGGCAGCATTCCTCGGGGTGATCAGCCTGCAACCTGGAGGCAGGTTGATTATATTGGACCACTTCCATCATGGAAAGGAATGCACTTTGTCCTCATTGGCATAGACATATATTCTGGATACGGATTTGCCTTTGCTGCATGTAATGCTTCTGCTAAAAGTAGCATCCATGGACTTACAGAATGCCTTACCCACTGCCATGGAATTCCACACAGCATTGCTTCTGACCAGGGAACACATTTTACAGCCAAAGAACTGAAGCAGTGGGCTCATGCTTATGGAATTCATTGGTCTTATCATGTTCCTTACCATCCAGAAGCAGTTGGATTGATAGAAAGGTGTAATGGTCTTTTGAAGAAACAGTTACAGTGCCAGCTAGGTGGCAATAGTTTGCAGGGCTGAGGTAGGTACTTCAAAAAAACTGTATATACTTTGAATCAGTGCCCTCTGTATGGTACTGTGTCTCTCATAGCCAGGATTCATGGGGCCAGGAATCAAGGAGTGGGAGTAGGAATTGTACCACTCACCATTACACCTAGTGATCCACTAGCAAAACTCTTGCTTCCTGACCCCAAAACCTTATGTTCTGCTGGACTAGAAGTCCTAGTCCCAGGGCGAGAAGGCTTGTACCAGGAAGCACAGCAATGATACCACTGAACTGGAAGCTAAGATTTCCCCCTGGTCACTTTGGACTCCTCATGCCTCTGAGAAAACAAGCTAAAAAAGGAATCACAGTGTTGTCAGGGGTGATTGGCCCAGACTATTAAGGGTAAATTGGATTACTGCTCCACAATGGAGGAAAGGAAGAACATACATGAAATACAGGAGATCCCTTGGGGTGCCTCTTAGTATTGCCATGCTCTGTTATTAAGGTGAATGGGAAGCTACAACAACCTAATATAGCCACAAAAGTAAATAGTCCAGAACCTTCAGGAATGAAGGTATGGGTCACTCCACCAGGAAAAGAACCAAGACCTGCTGAGGGCCAAGGAAATACAGAATGGGTAGTAGAAGAAGGTAGTTCTAAATACCAGCTACAACCCTGTGATCAGCTACAGAAAAGGGATTATAACTACTACTTCACCTCCATATATGGTTTTGTTATAATATAACATGGATAGATTTAGTATGAGATTCTAGGATTATTAAACTTGTGTTAATATTTACACATAAGCAAAGAAAACTTACCTTCTATTTGGGTAAGGGTATTAGAGCATTTCCATTTGTACGCAGGATAGTAATAACAATGTTAGGTATAACTATATGCATATAGAGGTATTTGGAGACTGGTTTAAAATAAGCCAAGTTGACAAGGGGTGGATTGTAGTGGTTCATACATTGTGTCAACTTGGGTGGATGAGTCAGTGGCCTGGTTCCCTGTTGGTGGGGTGCAATTGGTTTCTCCCTAGAGTGTGACCAGGGCCTGCCTAGGATATGATTGGCTCTTCCTTAGAGTGGGATCAAGGGCCCGTCCTGGGATATGATTGGTTCCACCCTAGGGCACAACGGGCCCACCTCAGAGAGACTCAGCATAAAGAGTTTATAAAGG
Organism: Capromys pilorides; assembly: GCA_004027915.1. Taxonomy (NCBI): domain Eukaryota; kingdom Metazoa; phylum Chordata; class Mammalia; order Rodentia; family Capromyidae; genus Capromys; species Capromys pilorides. The sequence goes on from PVKN010024612.1 coordinate 12,358, forward strand.
GGCTGAGGAAGCAGTTAAGACTTCACTTCATTGGAGGAGCTTCAGTCTTCACATTTGGCCTGGACTTCATCATCTGGCTTGCAGCGCAGACTCTTCAGCCTCCATCTTGGATCTTTCACCTTCCATCGCAGACTCTTCAGCATCCATCACAGACACTTTAGCTTCCATCGCAGACCCATCAGCTGACGGATAGAGACTTACACGGAGCACTGCAGTGAGTTTCAGACTTTGGGATGGAATTCTTTAGTCCAGGGTGTGCAGACACCCTCTGCACGCTTCCTCATCTGACTCTGTGTCTGACTATTGTAAGCCAATCTTATAATTCCTTATAGATTGTATATTTGTGTTACTATCCATTCCTTATATTGTGTCTGTTCTGTTCCTCTAAGTAAAACCTTGACTAATACAGATCCAAAAGGTAAATAGATATAATAGAAGTCAAGAAATTGCTCAAAAGAAAAGAACAACTGGCATAGGAGGAAAGACAAAAGAAGGAAAGGGGGGAAGGATATGTGTACATGCACAAAAGAGCTAAGATAATTTTAATACTAATTTCTATTAGTTCATCAAAAGGAGCCATTAGTGCTTCCATTGTTTGATCAATTTTGCATGCCTGTACCTGGCAATCTGAGCAACTACTTTGAAGATAACTATGGAATGTAATAACCATTGTTAATTTTCTGTCATCTTTTTTTGAAATTTTGTACCATTTTCATTTTTGTTTGTTTGTTTCTTCCAAGTAAAAAAGAATTGAATAGAGAACAAAAGTGGAAAATAAGAATTTTGAGGGCTGGTCAAATAGCTTAGTGGATTAAAGCACCTGCAAACAGGCGCAGGGACTGAGGGTTCAATCCCTGCGCCTTCTGTGCCAGCCCTGCCCCTGGGGTGCGCTGAGACAGCAACTGAGACTGGGCATGGTGGCAGATGCCTGTAATCCCAGCTCTTAGAATGCTGTAAATAGGCAGATCAATACAACTTCAATCTAGTAGTGAGACCCTGGACACCCTGTAGACTCCTCCACCAAAAAAAAAGCAAAAAAAGCACTTGTCTTGCAAGTGCAGGGTACTGAGTTCAATCCCAAGTACTGAAAACAAAAGTTGTTTTTTTTTTTTTGTTGCTGTTGTTTTGTTTTATTTTTTTTCAATACAGCATATGTCTTAGTTACTCTTCTCTCCTTGCTGGGACAAATACCTGAAACCCAAAATGAAAGAAGGAAAGGTTTATTTAGTTCACAGTTTGTGGAGGTTTCAGTTTATATGCAGCTGGCTCCAAGGCAGATTGGCACATGGTAGGGAGGAGCCTTTCATGGTGGCAGCAAAGAGCAGAGAGGAGGGAACGGCAGCAGCTCAGGCAGCTGGCTAGCCCCTCTCCCCTCCTTACACTGTAATACAAATTACCTGCCCCAGGGGAGGTGCAGCACTCACACGTACAATAATCAATCACAAATTTCAGCAGCCCCCCCTCCCATGACTGCTTGAGGCTTTCGGAGGACACCATACACAAACCATAACAGCATGTGTTGAGATATATCAAGGAAATACATAAAAGAATGAAAGGGCTGTGCCGGCAACGAGGGAATCTGGAGGAGCAAGTGAGGAAATGGCTTCCTTTGGTTTTTTTGTTACATCCTTGGGGACTAAACTGCTAACACACTGTTCGTGGATGTCTTTTTAAAATAAGCATTACCATTAAGTGATAAAAGACCTCAGTGAAAAATTAAAGGTGTCTGCGGAATGCAAGACAATCATAAAAACAGCTAAAAGGCCAAGATAGTCCAGGAAAGGATATTAGCAAAATTGTTCTGTGATGGGGACCACATGCTTCTGTGACCACATGAGCTACTCTACTTGGTGTTATGGTTCTCAAGCAGAAGCCAGACTAGAGTTCAAATTGAAATTTAAATTGAGCCTTTAGGCTGGTGAAATGGCTTAGCAGTCTAAAGCACGTGTGTCAGGAAGTTTAGGCCACCACAGGGACCGCAGCTCAATCCCAGGCACCACATGCTGCACCCCTCCCCCCCCCCCC
>PVKN010024613.1:0-14393 GCA_004027915.1 Capromys pilorides
GAAGGAAGGAAGAAGAAAGGAAGGAACAAAGGGAAATGGGAAAATAGAAGGAAATAAACAGAAGCAAAGACTCTCAATGAAGGAAGAGGTGCTAACAGGTGAAAGAGGACTGAGGGAAAAAAGAAGAACCAAGATATACTATGTTCAGGTACAAAGTCCCTCTGGTGCCCATGATCATTATGTAGCTCTATAATGGGCCAATAAAATTACCTTTTAGACATCAGTAAAATAAAGCGGCTCCCAGAGCCTCATGTGTTTGGAAGGCGACTGACTGATTACAGGTGGGCTAGATCCAGCTCACTGCTGGGCAGCAGGGGCTGCTGGAGGGCGCGGTCCGCCAGGGGCACAACCTGGAAGGGCCCGTCTCCCTCCCAGCCCCCCTTCACCCTGCCCCTGACCTCCATGATGCGAGCAGCATCCCTCCACCGAGATCTCTCTGCCATGCTGTCTCTACCCCAGGGCCAGCTGACCACGGACTTCAACTGTGAGCCGGAGTCCATGTCCCTTCTCTAGGCTGTCGGTGCCAGGCATTTTTTCCTAGCAATGACTAAGACACTAAGTTCTCTGATTTCTGGATTCTCTGATGATTCTTGCTCAGACCCTTATTTATGACGTCACTAGTTGGGGCTTAGTACTGTTATTTCTCCAGGCTTTCAAGTATGTAAGGTTATGTCTCTTGCCAAATTTGGGGAGTTTTCAGCCATTCTTTCTTCAAATGCTTCTCCAGATTTACACTTTTTGTCTTCTCCTTTTCAGAGCCTAGATTTTTTTTTTAAATTAAAACACTGAGATTCCATCTTATCCAAGAAAGAATGGCTAGTACCAAGAAATCAATGAATAACAAATGCTTACAGGGCTGTGGGGGAAAATAAGCTCTTCTTCGCTGTCAGAGGGAGTGCAGATGGGTACCACTGTGGAAAGCAGTGTGGGGATTCCTCAAAAAAATAGGGTTGGCAAGGCCCAGCCAGCACAGCTATGCTGCACCTGGGTATTTTTCCAGAAGAACTGAATACACTGTGCTTGATATATGTGCAGCCATGTTTACAGCACAATGTATCACAGCTCTAGGAGGGATTCAGTGTTCTGAGCTCATGGTTACATTTCCCGCCCTCCCACCCCCATGGCAGCATGCTAACGAGTGCCCCAGGGCAACAATGGGAGTCCGGATCCCAGACCCTGGCAAGCCACCGCAGGAGGGCGCGGCTTCTGGGAGACCTGAGCCCCGGCAGGGCAGCATCAGCTGCATGGCTCCTCTCCGGTCCTCACCTTCTGTTGGGGGCCACGGGGATCCTCCAGCCCTTGATCTGGCTGAGCTCCGTGTCCGAGATTTCAATCTGCAGCGGGAGCCGGGGCGCCCACACGGTGACTTCCACCTGGGACGTGAAGTGCTGGTGGGTGAAGTTCACGATGGTGTCCACTTTGCTCTTCATTTCCTTCCCATTCACAAAAATGGAGTCGCAGTTGTTGGAGACCTGGGGTGGAGAGAGAGAGAGAGAGAGAGAGAGAGAGAGAGAGAGAGAGAAGCCTGAGGTGCCTCCGCAGGAAAGGGACAGAGAGACCCCGAGTGCAGCTGCGAGCCCCCAACACGCAGCGCTGAGGGATAAGACACCGGGCAACTCGGAGGACGTGGCGCGCATGGGAGGTGACTTGTAGGCACTAATTAGTGACAGATACTGATAAACAGACTCCAGGAAAGCCATTCTGTGTCACAAGCCCCAACAAGTAGACACGTAAACACAATCTAGTAGGGTTACGTCACCCCATTATTTGTGCTTTTATTCTTTATCGGACCTTTTCCGATCAAACCCCAGGTGTGCATCACTTGAGCACTTCACCATATTTGAAGATGCATAAGAGGTTCTTAGGTTACTAAAAATGAAATAGTTCATTAACCCATATAGAGAATCTTTTGGGGGAAAAAATCAGTGCTTTGTGCTAGATTAAAATTCTGGTAGGTAAAGTCCTCGTGAAATGCACTAGAAACTTGGGTGCAGCCGTTCTTGCCCTGTCCTTCCGTAACTTTGCAGAACACACATAGGGTGCAGCACTCACTGACCCCCGCCAGCTCAGCAGCTGGAGCTTCCACATTTAACTCCTCCATGTAGGGTGGGGGTTCAGCAATGTAAGCCCCCAGCCCACGCCACATCTGGATACACGAAGAGGCTGGTGCTGAGCCCCTCTCCAGGACCCCCGGGAGAAGGCGCCTCCAGCGGAGAGAGGAAGGGAGGGGCAGCAAGGACATGGCCGGTACAGAAGACACAAAGCAATCCAGTGACTCAACAGACGCGTAGGACGACGTGGGGCCCATGGCCTCACATGACAGGTGGAAAAACCGGACCCAGTGGCTCGGGCCATAGACTTAGGGACATGGGGTCAGTGGGCAGCCGGGAAGGCTGCATCCCCCAGCCAGCAAGGCCACCACATGGGCAGCTTTGCAAGCCACAAACCAGGGCCGGTCCTTGACGCCACACTCTGAACCCCAGACACAGCCTCACTGAATGTTTTCTTCACAGGAGAATGAGTCCAGGGCAAGACCAGAAACTCTTCCAGAGAGAAGACCTCTAAATCATATAAGATGAATTATCATCCCCCGGGACCCAACCCAAGATGGCTCTAAATCACCATCTGAATCTGTGGCTCCTGCGATTTCTTCTGCTAGTTTCAGTGTCAGGTCTTATCTTCAGGTAGTTTTTTGTTTGTTTGTTTTCACCCATTTTGAGCTTACTTTGCAAAGGGTGTGAGACAGGGTCAAGCTTCAAACTGCTTCAGAGTAATGCCCACTTTTTCCAGCACTGTGTATTGAATGTCTGTCCTTTCTCCACTGGACTTCCAGAGCTTTCAGTGAGAATTGGTTGGACTTAAATGGAAGGGGTTATTTCTCTACATTTAATTGTCTTTCACTGGTCCATGTATCTCGTGTGTGTATCTGGTGTGTGTGTGTGTGTGTGTGTGTGTGTGTGTGTGTGTGTCTGTCTGTCTGTCTGTCTGTCTGTCTGTTTTTGAAAAACCAAAATTCAAATGACTGACAGATTCATGAAAAAGCACACAACTTCCTTAGCCATGAGGGAAACACCAGTCAAATCAATGAGCTATCATCACTTTACCCCAGTTAACATGGCTCATGTCAAACAGTGGGGAACCGCTGGTGAGGATGTGAAGGAAAGGGAATTTTCATGGGCAAATCAGCGCAGCCACCACGGAGGGCAGCGCAGAGGTGAGGCAGAGGCTGAAGGTAGAGGCAGAGCACGACCCAGGCGCCCACCCTGGACATGCAGCCCAAGGAGACAACACCAGCATCTAGAAGAGATGGCAGCACAGTCCTTTACAGCTACACCACCCACGACAGCCACGAGGAACTGGCCTAGATACCCATCGGTGGACGGGTAGAGAGCAAACCTGGGGGTGACACACACAACTGTGCACCATGGGACAGGACTCAGCTATAAACACAGCGGAGGCGTCTGCAGCAGATGACTGGAGCAACATGTTGAGTAAGATACCTGAAGCCCAGAGAGACAGAGCTGCCTGTTCTCACGTGGAGATGCTGTTAAAAGTCCACCTGAATGGGCACCAGTGATTACCAGGGGCTGGGCAGGCCTGGGGAGGGGGAATGACAACACAACAGAAGTGACACGCTCTGGAGCCCCACGGAGCTGCGCTGCTGGGTGCCATGGGGCCAGCCAGCCTGCTGTACACCATGTGAGCAGCCAGGCGAGCGGAGCTTGGCGTCCCCAGTCATCATGGTAATGAGCGAGGCATTAATTATCCTGGTAGCACCAGCAGATGCTGCGTACATGCATTGGACTTTCTCACCGTATCCAATAAATGCCTGCTCATAGGGGTTCAAGTGTTCTCATGTTGAAGGAGACGCAAATGTTCACTGCCTGGATGGGATCAGTCCGTGCCAAGGGCGAACGTCAAGTGACCGCCCAGCAGCCTGTACGCACCTCTGTACAATTAACAACTTTTTTAAAGTGATGGTGAAGAATTGTAGCTAATGGGGCCCTGAATCCTGCAAGTCAGTGGGAGCTGAAAGAGCATCTCTTTAATTTTTCTAACTTCAGGAGAAAGAAGATGCTTCACATCCTTCTTTTGCACGTCCTTTTTGAAAAAAGAAAAAGGACGAGCCAGGAAAATCAGCTGCCTTTTAAGGCTCTTCAAGGGACTTAAGCCTGTATTATCAGCCCCTGAATAAAGGGCACAATCAGAGCCAGGGTCCACTTGGAGCAGAGAATGGATGGTGGGTCGCGCTCTTGGTATTAAATCCTGTCCCACTGACTCCACGCGGAGCCGCCCGCCCTCCATCGGGGTTCTGGGGAGGGGCAAGGATGCCCCACTGTGGACAGACTTCTCCCTTCCACGGGACACTGTGGGGGACAGGAGCCAACCTTCACGGAGACCACAAGCCTGCCCCGCACCGAGGGCTGCCGGTGCCTACCCAGTCCCACTCCAAATCGCTCTGAGGTCGCTGCCCTCTGTCAGGAGCAGGTCAGCTTTGGAGACTACGATGGGAAGCGGACTAGGAAGGCCGCGCCTCCGCGCTCTCCCGGGACCCTCGGTCTTGCCTGGTCTCTCAGGAGTTAGGGCTTAGAGTCGGCCCTTATTGCTTACGGACCCTGCGCTTACAAATGGATCCACTTCCTAAGTTACTTGTGGCCCGAGCTCCATCCCCAGGGGGCTTCCAGACCACTCGTGGAAATGCACCCTGCAGATCTCCCCAGATGACCCGCCCAGGTCATCAGTGAGAGAGGACCAGTGCAGGGACAGGGACGGGTGGCGGAGGGCATCTCGGGAAACTCCTGCACATGGCCAGGCTCTGAGTCTCGCTCCCAGCACCTGGCCATGGGGTGGCCCCAATCCAGTCGCCTGAAACATGTGAATTTCGATACAGGAAATCAGACCTAACCGAAGGGCCGTTTTCAGGATTTAAGATGAAAGTATTCCATCGACAATGGGTCCGAGTACTGCGCATGTGCATTTGGAGCTCCCTAGATGGCGAGAACTGACGGAGGACCCGGCTCCTGCCATCCCGGACTTCGCCGCCACAGCGCTGCCTTTCACCTCTCCTACAATAGCTGTGTGAAGCAACGGCCGTGATCTTCACTTCGCCCATCCTGAAGCCGGGGTGCAGGAAGGTGGCCCCCTCCCAGGTTTCACATGTGTGGAACGATGTGGACTGCTGACCCCCAGCCCTGCACTCTCTCCTCAACTGACCTCAGTCCTCCTCAGGGCTCCGTGCCGCTTCCACACAATGGAGACTCCAGGAAAAGGCTCCGGGGACATGAAGGCCCAGAATGACCTCCTTCTCTGACCCCCCATGCCACTCAATCCCAGCCCTGCAGAGGCATCTTCCCGGGGGTCTCCTTCACTCCCTTGAGCTGTCCTAGCCTTGGTCCCACTGCAAGGGCCTTCCACAGTCCTTCCACCTGTGGCCTCTTGGCATTCACAACTGATTTCCTATTATGACAGCCCATCTGCCCAACATACCCATATGTGTGGCCTGCTTCTATCACTAGTAAGATTTCCCTCTGCCCTTCAGCTAGCTTGAGCCTCTCCACCCATCCATTCTCCTCACTAGTGATTGGATTCCAGAGAGAGTCACATGACACCACTGTGACCAATGTGGTGTGAGAGGGCAGCTAGGAATTCTGGGATATGTCTCCTTAAACAAAGAGATGCACGGAAGTCATGCATCTTCCCACTGGATGTTGTCACCGGAAACATGACAGTGTAGAAGTATATCAAGGACCCAAGAACTCCAAGGAAGCTGACTGTGGGACCTGGCTGAATCTGTAGGTAGGAAGGACAGAAAGAAAGAAAAAACTCTGGTCCTTGGTGACCTGGAAGTGTCACTAGACCAGTATCTCAGTTACTCTTCTCTCATTGCTGGGACAAAATACCCAACACCCAGAATTGAGGAAGGAAAGGTTTGTTTAGCTCACAGTTAGTGGAGGTTTCAGTCTACACTCAGCTGGCTCCAGGGCAGAGAGCAGAGTGGTACATGGCAGAGGGCTGTGGAACACAGAGTACAGAGGAAAAGGAGGGGCAGCAGCTGAGGCAGCTGGCAGGCCTCTCTCCCCTCATTACATTACATGCAGAGTTTGTGCTCCAGGGCCCTCACACCCATAATCCTAGCACTGGATCATGAATTAATCACAAACCCCAGAAGCCATCCCATAACTGCATAAGGATTCGGGGAGAAACACCTAGACACAAACCGTAACAACCAGCCCACCTAGTGCCACCTGACTAAGACATCGGAGTTTCCTTGCTGGTAAGGTCATTTTGATCTATGTGTCTTTGTTCCTTTCCACCAAAATCATCATGAAGATATGAACCTGAACTCAACTTCCTCTCCTCAGAAGGCGACCTGTTAGTCAGTTCTAGTTTAAATTTGCCGCCCCTCACCTGGAGTCTCTCCGCCTGCCCTACAGTCTATTCCTGTGCCTCACTTGCTCTGTGTCCTCCTGGTGCAGACTATTTTCAGAGGCTGCCCCCCAGCGCACTTCCTGTAGCTCATCCAGTGTGACTGACACCAGGCCACTGCACTGCCTCAGGATTTACCTCCCAATAATTATCCCTCTTGGAACACTCTGGGCTGCGTCTCATCTCTGCTCCCCACTGAAGACAACCTGCTTGAGAACCCGAGCTCTGCCCTCGTCACTGCCGTGTCTCTTCCCCCTCACAGTGAAGGGCGTGAGGCAGGCGTCTGACAAACACACGCTGCATGTGGGGCTCTGTCCCAGCCCCTTCCCCCACAGCCCCTGCATTCTTGTGCATCTTAATAACAGCGTGTGTTTGGGCCCAAAGGGAGTCAAGGGGACTGCCGCAAGAGTCTCAAGCTAACGGCATTAAGAAAAATAAAAGTCACTTCCTATGTATGAGGGAAACAGACCAGGAGAAGAAATAAGAAGCATGGGGACACAAAGCCGACTAATGTGTGGCTCTGGATGCCCAGTGGTCAAAATGGCCTTCAGACTTGAAATGAAGACCAACCCTGGGTAAGAGGTCACAGAGCAAAAACATACACATTGGGGACAGGATTTAAGACACAGCAGGAAACTCATGGCAAAAACAAGAACCAGACTCCCATCGTTCACTGAAATGACACCTTCGGGGCTCTGTTGGCCCAAGAGGAACATCGGTGACCAAATGCTATCAATCCTCATAGAGCAGGAGCTCTGAATGGGAGCACAGAGGTGGGAATTAGATGGGTTCTGTCAGGCGAATCTGTGAGCACGTGTAGAACAGCTTGTAAATGTCATCCCCAGCAAGTTGCCTTTAGAGATTAATATTTTTTACTGTCAAATTAGACTTCTGCAACTTCATTACTGGAAAATAAAAAAAAGACAAAAAGCATCTCTCCAGATGTAACGCTGTCTCCTCCAGGGATCTTGGATGACATCATTTACTTCATCCGCTACTTAAGAAAGCGGCAAGACCTCAGTCTGTAACCACCACCCTGTTGGCCGCTCTGTGGCCCTAGGGCTGCAGGTGGGGCCCACGATGGCTCTGCGACCCCCTCCCACCGGGAGACACCATGTGGCCCAAGTCAGAAGAAAGGAGCGCCGCAGAATCACACAATGTGCGTCTCACACTATTCCCAGGAGGCATTCCAGTTCCATGCTAAAATAGACAACACGCAGACTCTGGTCAGTTGTAGTCCGCACTGACCATTCCATGTGCATGACCATGCTCCGGCAAGTACACTGAATTCAGGGCATGACCCTCATGTGGCATTTGTCTCACCTTGACTTTAATCAAATCATATCAAAGGAATAGCAGCTACCATGGATCCGACGATCACAGACCCTAGGTTGGTTTTTAAATCTACCTCGTTACCCTCACTAAGCTCTGTAAACAACTCCATCATTAGCTTAGTCTGTGTTAGGCCCACCTGAGGGCCATGCACGCTGCGTGTCCAGGGATGCCCATGGGGAAGGGTAGGGCAGGGCAGGGTGTGGGCTGTATTCAGGCCCACAGAACGGTTACTGTCTCGGGTGCCCCAAGCACAGATGACACAGTCCTGCTTCCAGCAGGGCCAGGGGCTGCTGTTGGTGACTGCCAACACCTCCTACAGCATGGGAACTTTGCGAGCCTCTGCTGGGATACAACCTATAATAAACGTACAGTGAGTCTCATGCCCTGTTTAAACTGTGTGCATACACAAAGCCACCGCACACTTGAAGAACACCGCTTTTGCTCTGAAGGACGCCCACACCGCCTCCACCCATCATGCCTCGCGCCCTGGCCTCGGGCAACTTTTGACCTCCTCCCCGAACCGTGGAGCTGCGGCCTCTAGGGCTGCGTCTAGGTGGAATTGCGGCACTGCACTCTTCGGGCCTGGCATCTTTGACCCGAAACCCATCTCTGCTGCTGCCTCGCTCTGGGCCCAGAACAAGGCAGGAGTTGCAACAGCAGCTTCACCTGCCCCCCTACTACGTGCACATGCAGGAGTCCCTGGGCCTCCTGGTTCTGTTCACTGTTGGGTTTTTTTTTAGATATTTGTCCTGAGTTCACCATAATATTCTCGGAGCTCACTCCTCCACGACAGAAGCAGAACAGGTATAGTCATAATCCTGTGCAGGCTCTGCAGCCCTCAGGCCCACGGGGCAGCAGCCCTCAAAGCTCAGAAGTCCTCAGGCCCCCAGACCAGGAAAATAACCTTCACTGGTCAGTTCAAGTTTAATTCCCCTTGTCTCAGTTACTCTTCTCTCATTGCTGGGACAAATACCCACCACTCAAAATGAGAGAAGGAACAGTTGATTTAGCTCACAGCTACTGGAAGTTTCAGTCCATGCTCAGCTGGCTCCAAGGCAGAGTGGCACAGGGCAGAGAACAGCCTTTCATGGCAGCAGCAAAGAGCAAGAGTAAAAGGGAGGGGCAGCAGCAACACAGAGCAGGTCTCTCTCCCCTGTGCTGCATCCAGGCGATCAGCCCCAGGCCGGGTGCAGGGTTCACACCCATAATCCCAGCAGCACTGATACCCATAATCCCAGTGGATCATGAGTTAATCACAAACTCTGGAAGTTCACCCCATGACTGTATAGGGCTTTGGGGGGACAACTAGACACGAACCCTAACACCCCTCCAATGTACTCCTGGTTTTATTCACTGTTTTCTTAATGATTTGTCCTGAGTTCATAATAATCACCCGGGAGGCACTACGTACTCTCAGAGTTCACTCCTCCATGACAGAAGCAGCATTCATACCATCATAATCCTGTGCAAGCTCTGCACACCTCATGCCCAAGGGGCAGCAGCCCTCCAAGCTCAGTGCCCCAGACTGAGACCCATGGGTTTGGGTCTTCCCGCTTCCTCATTGCTACCTAGTCTCAGGGGCTCAGATGCTACCTGTGTGAACTTGAAGATACCAGGCTCCCCAGCTCTGATGTCCAGCTGTTCTGTCACTTGGAGGATGTAGAGACCAAGCCCAGAGCCCCAGTGCATTTTGTCACAGTCTTACCTTCTCTGGCCTGCATCCTTCATCTGTAAAATAAGAATGAAGTACCATGTCACGCAGCAAGTATTCACTTAACGGCTGGGGATATAGCTCAGTGGCATAAGTGCCTGCCTAGCAAGCCCAAGTTCCTGAGTTCAAACCCCGGGACTACAAGAAAGAAAGAAAGAAAGAAAGAAAGAAAGAAAGAAAGAAAGAAAGAAAGAAAGAAAGAAAGAAAGAAAGAAAAGAAAGAAAGAAAGGGGCTGGGCATGGTGGTGCATGCCTGTAATCCCAGTGCTTGGGAGGCTGAGGCAGGAGGATCAGTGCGAGTTCAAGACCAGCCTGGGCTACAAAAGTGAGCTCAAGGCCAGCCTGAACTGCACAGAGAGACCCTGTCTCAAAAAGACAAAAAAAAAAAAAAAAATCACTTAACGGTAGCTCACATTCAGGCACAGTCCTGGGCCCTGGAGGTCAAGCTTGAGGGCCCTGTCCTCAAGCAGGACACAGTTCCTGTCCTCAAGCAGGACACAGTTCCTGTCCTCTCTTGAGCTCACCGCCTTGGGCGGCAGCAGGGACAGGCAGGAAGGTGGACGGACAATCATGTCACTGTATAATGAAACACAGGTAAACACGCTTGAGAAAAACTAAAGCAAGGAAGAGAACAGCAATGAGAAGATCAAGCCAAAAGCCAGTAAAGACCTGAGAGCAGCTGACCAACACTGCCAACCAACATGACCTGGGCGACATTTACAGAAACACAGAACCATTCTGCCCAAGCACCCACAGGGTCGTCTCCAAGAGAGACGTGAGTTTAGATACAACCCCAAAGCAGGGCCGTGAGAATGGGCCAAGGGGCCATGCCAAGATTAAAGCCAGCGTTTCTACGGCCACCTTCCTCTGTAGTGGCATCTTCTTTCTCGGGCTGCCTTAGTTTGAGAGTTGGGTGCCTCAGTGTCTACTTCGTTTGTATCTGTCCCCTTTGGTGCCATATGACCTGCTTGGATCTGTGGTTTAGCACATGTTGGTAATTTTGGAAAAACTTGAACTCTATATCCACACAGCCCTAGTGTCTTATTCTTTTCTGGAATTCTAGTCACATGGGCATTAGGCCAGTGTCACTCTTTGGTACTATTTTGTGTCATTCCCCTCCCCCCAGAGGTGGAAAAGCCATCTGCATTTCCTTTGCGTTCCTGTTTCAGTCATTCCTTTTGACTGCTTTGAAGATTATTGATTCTTTCATTGGCACTGACCGGCCTGCAGATCCGTCCATCAATTCATCGAGATCTCGGCTATGGTGCTCTTTCTATTTCATCCTTTCTTATAGATATCATCTCTGATGGAATTACCCATCCACTCCTTGAGGCTGCCTGTCATTTCCATTATGGACCTTAACATAATTATCTTAAAGGCTCTGCCGGGTGGGTGGGCAGCTCGGATGGCCGGGTCAGGCCTCCTCCACAGCTGTCATCACCGTGTTTCCCTCCTCCGGAGCGTCTTGCCTTCAGAACCTTTTTATTTTTCACTGAAGGGTGGACACGCAGCATTTGTATCCTGCGATGCCGAGATGCAGGGGTCCTTCTAGGACTTTAGCAGTGGGCTTCCTGTTCATCTACTCATGTGGGGCTGGCTTCGATGTCGGTTTGCTATTCTGTCACCCTCAGTTCCCACGTGTTTTGAAGTCCTCCCATGGTCTCTTGCGTTTAGAGCGTAAGCTGCTTCTCCAGGGTTATTTTCTTGGTGCCTTCTCCTCCTTGGCTTGCGACATCTCTGCTGTGCTCCAGAGAGAATCTCTGATGGTGTCTGTCCGTTCTCATTGATTTTCGCCCTTTGGTGCTCTTTAGCCTAGGGGAAGCCATGTCATAAGGTGGCTCTGAGCAGGACCTCCGGGACACAGAGCCAACGTGAGCCCCTGGACCCTGAGAGCTCAAGCCAGCGAGGTGACAAATTCCAGTGGGCCAAGGGGTGCAACAGTGAGGTTTAACCCAGGCCTAGGGGGCGCACTCACCTCAACAGCTCCTTCGGCCCACCCTCAGGGCAGCACCAGGACAGGCTGCTGTGGCCCACGCCCACGCCCACGCCCACGAGAGGCTGGGCAGGCTCCCCTCGCGCAGATGGCCTCCCCCGCCTCTGCTGGTCCAGCTCGCCACCTTCTCTCCTGGGACAGGCACTGAAAGCACATTCCACAAGGATGAATTCCACTTTGCTAAACAAGTATAAGACAACGGGGACCTGAAACTGGGTGAGAGGCAAGGCGGATCCAAACGCCAGGCTTCGGGATGGCGCAGCCCCACGCGGGAGGACCTGGAAGACCGGGGGGCTCAGCGCTGCCGCGCCTGGGCCGGGCACCCACACTCGAAGGGCTCCCAGGAGACCGCGCAGCTCGGAGCTCACGGGTCAGAGCCGGCCTCGGAGAAGCGGAGGAGGGGGCAGGCTGCGCGCACAGTCTCAGGGGCACCATTGTCCCCGTGCCCACACCTCCAGGGACTGTGAGTCCCCGCTGGTCGGTGCTGCTGGAATCTGGACTGAGTCTTCTGAGCCCTGCAGCCCAGCAGCAGCCCTCACGGTGAAATTACAGTGCACCCTGCTTCAAGTGGCTCCACTGAGTGACAGCTTTCAATTACACTGGCCATCAATTAACATAACTGCATCTGACATATCACTCTAATGCATTTTACACACAGCCCACAGTATCTTACCTCATATTTAATGCAGCTGATTTTTCTCTCTTTTCTAGGGGCGCTGAGCTACATCCCCAGCCCTTTGTATTTTTTTTGTTTGTTTGTTTTGAGGCAGGTTCTAAGGGGAGGTGGGGGAGGGGGCGCCGCCTGCTACAAATCACCACCCTCTTGCCTTCCAGATCGCTGGGACAGACGACCGCTGAACACCAGCACTCCAACCTTCGCTAATCTGAAAAGTTTATTACAGCACCCAGCGTGTGCAGGACCAGATTCTCTTTCCCAGCAGGGGTAGTTTGCTTGGGGTGCAGCTTTATGCACGCGCGGTGGGGGGCTGGCTCATCAGTCAAATGTAGCGGGGGACAGCCTGAGAGCGACAGAGGCGCTGCGGGACCAGCCCTGCCCCAGGGAGCGTGGCTGCTTGGCAGAGCGCACAGGAGCACCCAGGCACGCAGCGACGGGAGGTCCAGGGGACCCTGGCCTTGTCAGGAGAAGCCAGAAATCCATATTTTGGGTAAACACAGTATTAGCATCCAAGTACACATTCCTCAGCTGTTCTCTGACCACACAGAGCATGCACTGGAGACGGGTTTGCCCCGAGGCCTGTCACTTCCCTCCTGTAATCCTGATCTGCACGGGGCCCCGAGGCAAGGAGGAAAGCTTGCATTTCTCCCTGGTATCTCCCACCCTGAGGGCCAGACCTTGGCATCCTGCCCTGAAGCCCTTCAGTAGAAGGCCTGGTGACTCCATACACTTCCTGGGCACCAGGAGAGGGGCTCCTCCAGGCTGCTCAGCAATGCCCAGGGGACTCTGCTTGAGGCATCGGCTGCAGCATGCAGGTCTTGAGGGTCAGGGTTGCTGAGGGAGGCCTGGGCGTGTTCTGGGCTGGGTCTTGGCTCTGCCCTCTGTTCTGGCTCTGAACTTGGTCCAAGCCAAGGTCTAAGCAGAGCTCCGTCTGCAGGGCTTCTGGTCCCAAGCAGTCACTGGGCCCCAGCACAGTACACCTGTCACCCCACAACATATGCACAACACACAGCACCGCCATTGCGGGAGATCACCCTCCAGTGGTGCCCCTTGTCCTGTTACTCTGTCTGAGGGCCCCTGGCATTCCTGTTCTCCTGTGGATCCAGCCATCACTCTCCTGGGCCCCATGTCACTCTGCACCCATTCTGGAAGAGGCAAATTTTAAACAGGAGCCACTGGAGGTCAAGGACCAGGCTTCTGTCACCCAGGCGACCTTGCTCCTGCCTGGCGACATGATGTGGGTTTATAAACCAATGGGATTTGTGCAGATTTATCTTGCTGTAAAGGCTTGAGCCAATGGGACCTCGGGCCACGCCTCCCCAACCTAGCCTGTCTGTGTGGCCTCACAGGTCTCTGCTGTCATAAGTAACTCTGATGTGTCAGTGGGGGAGACAGCCCAGCAGGACACTTTAAGACAGGACACGAGAAACCTGGCTGGTGATCTGTGTGCTCGGAGCCCTCGTCCTTTCATCCAGCTGCAGGAGGAAGTCACTTGTGCAGGGCCAGCAGTTCAGCCCGCATAATTGGCCACCATCCTCTGGTCCACGTGGCCTGGACTTGGCCAGCGATCCCTCAGCTCTGCCAGCTTGCCTGGGCCGCCAGCAAGAGCGCCTGTGAGCCATGGGCCTGCACTACACCACCAAGACATGGAAATATGAAGAATCTTCAAGGTGTGCTGCATCCTACTGAGCCTCATTTTACACACCATCAGGAGCACAAGGGCCAGGCTGGAAGAAATACCAAGCTACGAATAGACTTGCACAGCCAAAATGTGGATCTCCACACAGCTTGACAGGGATTTCAGGGAAGAGACTGCCAGAGGGCGCACTCCTAGAAGCAGCGTCCCCCCAGGTGAGCAAGGGGATGCCAAGGCTGCCCCCTCAGAGAAGAAACACTTGAGGTTCATATCAGGGGAAAGACAATTGCAACATCTAGTCAGGGGCTGAAAGAACAAAGCCAACAACACACGCCTGGGAGGAGAGAGCTGCACCCAAAGGGATCAGAACATCAAGGTTTCAACAACAAAGAAAGTAAGACAGGGAGCAGCAGCATCGCAGTAGCTCAGACAGCCACAGCCAACACGAGCCTGGGTGGCGTCAGTGACAGAAGTGCCTGCCTAATCATTCTGGAGGATGAGAGTGCGCTGACAGACTGGCACCGCAAGGACCCACTTCTGTGCTCTTCTCTACGATCACACGGTGCTGTCTAGGAGATGGAGGGGGAGGGAAGGAGGAAGGGAGGGAAGGAGGGGG
>PVKN010024614.1:0-14377 GCA_004027915.1 Capromys pilorides
GCAGAGATAAAGGTCCGGAGAAAGCCTCACGCTCAAGAAACAGACACTCAGCTAGGGTCTCAGGGGTGAGGGGGCTGGGAAGGAGGTGGAGCTAGAATGAAGAGTGGACAGATGCGGATCTCAGTGCGCAGTGGGGGCGGGAGGGCTGTAACCCTGCCCATCTTGACAGTTTAGGAAGCAAACTTGCAGTGGACCCTGGTGACCTCTCTAACTGGAGAAAGAAGTTTGGAAACAGGACGAGGTGGCCCAGGCTATGAGTGAGGCAGCCATCCAGGCCCCTTCATCAGGGCCCTCCATGCCCATGTGCCCATGAGGGCAGGCGCCATACCCAGGCTGGCCAGGGACATGGCTCGAAGGTGCCAGGAAGAGATTCAAGCCTGCATGGACGTCCCCTCGAAGGGAGGACTTGGAAACACTGTGGAGGGGGCAGTGGCTGAGTTTCCTCTGGTGTCAGGAGGAGCCACACCCAGGGAATAAGACCAACAGGTGCCACCCACATGCCAAGAGTTCCTCCAAGCCATGCTGGGCACCTCATAATCCCAGCCTCACCCTGTTAACAGAGGCACAGGCCGTTAAGTACTCCAAACTAACAGGCAGTGAGGAAATCTGGGGCCCAAAATACCTTTTGCCCAGCGGTGGAGTGAGGCCTACATGCAGTGACAGAGAGCCTGGCTTCTTGAGTGAGTTCAGCAGCCGAGTTCACTGGGTTTCCTGCCTCCTTGTGTTCGTCTCATTCTACAAGGTGCGCTGCCATCCTTGTAGGGATGCTCAGTCTGTTCAAACTGCTACAGCAGAACCCCAGGAACTGTGTGGACTACACACAGCAGAGATGCCGTTTGCACAGCTCCGGAGGCTGGGAAGTCCTGGCCAGGCATCTGCAGACGTGGGGCCCCTGAGGGCTGGTGCTCTGGCTCAGACGAGGCTGTCTTCTCACAAAGTCCTCACGCTGTCCTTGGGGTCCCTTCTTTGAGTGCACTAGTCCCATCCAGGAGGGCTCCATCCTCAAGCCCTAAGTACCCCGCAGAAGCACCACCTCCAAATGCCATCACCTTGAATTAGGGGAGTACAAAGGGTTAGTCTCTCACTCATCTTCAGCCAGGGCCAGCCAGAGTCGATTTCCAGTGTGTGCAACCCAGAATTCCATCTCCTCAGTGTCACAACACCTGGTCACACATTTCTAAATGAAAATACCATAGAATCTCTTCCATTTCTGTCTCAGAACAAAAAGCACACTGTCCTCCCTTTCGCAGACAATGGCACTGACATTATTAACCACAATTAACATGTGTGGAGCTCTTGTTACCTACCAGGTGTCACTCACAGCCCTTTCCCTGCACTAAATTATCTAATCCTCCCAAACGCCCTCTGAGGTATGAGCTATTCCTCTTTTCCTTTAGGGAAAACAGAGGCACAAAGATTATTATGGGCTGAACTGTGTTCTTCCCACAAAATATGCTGAAGTCCTAACCTAGCTTCCCTCAGAATGTGGCTGCACTTGGAAGCTGAGTTCTTGCTGAGGTAATTAAGGTGAGGTCATGCTTGATAGGCAAGGATGACCTCCGTCCTCACAGCCGGAGAGGCCATGGGAAGGTGGGAGCAGAGGCTGGGGCTGTGCCTCTGTGAGCTGAGGAGCACCAGCTGCCCCCAGAAGCTGGGACAGAAGCTTGGAGCAGATTCTTGCTTGGAGCTACCGGAAGGTGCCTTGATTTCATACTTCAGCCTGTGGAACTAACTGTGAGAGAATGAACGTCCTGTCAGATTTGCTAGGGCAGCTACAGGGCACGGACGCAGAGATGTGGAGCGGTTGGCTGAGGTCACACTGGAGCTCAGGGAGGAGGAGACTCGAGTCTGGGACATCCCCTGCGAAAGTCTATAGCCTCCTTGAAGTGATGGAGCCACACGGCACGCCGGAGGCGGCTTGGGAACGACTGGATGAGACCGCCAGGGACAAAGGGCGAGGCGCGTTCCAGCGGCCTTTTCTGCTTCTCTCTGCATTTTCTCTTTTCAGGACAAAGCAAGAGAACTGCGATGGTTAATGCATGTGTGGGAAATCTGGCTCGGGCCCAGGCTGGAGCCCACCCGGGGAGGGCGTCTGCCACACGGCCTGAGACAGATGGTCACCCAGCATCTGCTAAGTACCTGCTGGGATGCTGCGCTGCGTGCGGACGTGGAGAGCACAGCGTTGGACCTGCGGTCCTGCCTGCGCCTCCCACTGACTGGTGACCTTGGCCGAGAGGCCTAGCCTGCCGTGCCTTGGTTTCCTCAGATATAGGCGAGGACAAGTCCTGCCCCGCAAAGTCATGGTGGTAAATGCGGCGGTGAAAGTGATCACACCTGGGATGCAGCAGGACCTAAAGACAAGAGGACAGGCAGAGGCCCCTTGCTCCGTAGCTCCCATGGAGGGAGCCCCAGGTGGAAGCCACAGGCCTTCTCTTCCTCCCTCTCCCCGTCCCAGCCAGGTGTCCCCAGTTCAACTGTGGTGTCCCCAGTTCAGCATTAGTATGCGCGTCCCTTCCCTAAGCTTCTGAGTGGGAAGATCTACATGAAAAATTAATCATGTATTTCCCTCTCCTTTTCTTTTTTCAAGTGGAGAAATTATTGAGGGCTTTGGGGACGAAGGGGCGGCTGCTTGCTATGCAGCAGCTCATCCCCCAGCCATCACCCCTGCCATGTTCAGCAAATGATTCTTCTATTCTGTTCCTGGCAGGTGGTCTCCGAGCTACATGTGTTCCTGCCGCTGCCGGGTGCTCCGGGGAATGCAGCGCGGTGGTGAGGGCTGTTGCTGGTTACTGCCATGTCGGGAAGCAGGGGAAAGAGCCTCTCTGCTGACCTGATGGGCCCCTGTGGAAACATGGGGGCTCCAGGCAGGGTCTGCAGGGCCTGGATGCCCGAGGGGTCACAAGGAGGGAGGGCTCGCTTTCCCCAAACAGATAGCTAAGTTACCTCTGAAGTCCTTACTTAGTGAGCACACCGCTAAGCCAGGAAAGGGAGACACAAGCGGTAGTGGTACACTTTTCAGTCCTTTGGGAAACTTATAGATGGGGATGAGGACAACGCAAACAAAGACCAAAACAGAGGTCTGTTTATCCATTGGATGGCACCAAGACCACCCTCGCGCAGTGCATAGTCTAACAGGAAAGGCGTGAACCAAACGCTATCGCAAGTGTGTAGCTAGAGGTCATGGCTACAGCTGTGGAAGAGCCGGCTGGAGCTGATGGAGGAGCTGATCAGGTCCCAGTGGGCTATTTGCCTGTAGTTTGTCTCTAGGAAGCTCTCATTAAGCAGCAGGAGCAGCCGTGGAACTGGGCTGGGCTCTGAGCACCAGCCCTGTGGTGGCCACCACATTGTCCTCTCCTGCTGGGGCGGGGCCTGTTTCCTGACTCCGAGTGACTTGAGTCTCTGCCCTCGCTTCTCTCACTTCCAGGCACTGTACCCTTCCTCTTACATGGGCTGTGAGCAGATTTTTTCTAACAGGAATTTGAGCAGCGAGTATGAATAATCACAGATTTTAGTCAAGATTTCTAGTTTACCAAGTTGCACTAGATTAACGATTGCTTTCTTTCCAGACTGACATATGTTTCCTTCTAACTTGATTTGTAATAGGGGAAGAAAAAGGAAAAAGAAAAAGCCAGGCGTGGAAGCAATTTTAATTCTCATAAGCCAGGAGGAGCCCTTCTGAGCGGCCTGTGCCTCCTGTTTGCTCCTGGAGTGGGTCCACCAGCTGGGGTGTGGGGTCAGGCACTGTGTGAAGACTCAGTTTCTCAAAGTCGTGCTGGATGCAGTCTAATTGGGAATTCATATTGTAAAAGCTTAATACTACCATTACTTGTGAGCTCTTTCCAGTTGTAATCAGCCCGAGACGGTAGCTGAGAAAGAGAGGTTAAAGGACAGGGACAGTAAGTGGAGAAAGAGCTGCTAGAACACGGTGCTCACGACAGGCTGTCATTTCCACGTGGCCCGCTAACTCGATGATTCTGAAGGTGTCACGTGTCCATTCAGGATTCTGACTTGGACCTCACAGCACCCTTGAGGAGTAGAAAGAGCTCGCATTTCTGTTCCGGTTTTCACACACAAGACAAACGCTCCCGGAGACGAAATGGTTGAGTGGAGGACACAGCCAGTCCATGAGAGAGGGTCCTTGCTACGTGTTATTCTTATTACTTTGTAGGCATGGGCTTTACACATGAACAACTGTAATTCCTTTCTTAATTGGGAATCTGGGACATGTCCAAAAGACTTTGGTGGGGAATGGGAAAAGCAAGTAGAAAACAATTTAATAAAGGTTGACTTTTGACTGTGATTTGCAGTAAACAACATCAGTTAAGTTCAGGTTCATTGCTCCAGGTTGGCAGCTATATATTTTATAAACTGAGATGGTGGCCTGGACTTACTTATAGGTGGGTTGTAGGAGTCAGCTGGTGTTGGTTGCAAAAACCATAAATTCATGTGGGTAAGCTTTGTAGGCAGAGTGGAAGTCCATCAGGCAGCTCAGAAATCTAAGGGAAGCCAAGGAGTTGGACATGGACATTGCTGTTAGCCTGGGTACCTGGAGGAGTCCAATAAGCATAAACCACTCCAAGCACCAAGCAAGGCCGCTGGACTGAGGAGAACAGGGGAGAACATGATTGTCCTAACCCAAGTGCCATGTGCCCTAGGGCCAGGGCCTAGTCAAAGGTCCCACCTAGTGAGCTGCTGTCCAAAAAGGAAAACAGAAGTTGTAGCTACTCAAAGAGAAGGAGCCAAGGGGCTCCGGGAAGCCAGCAGCCATCTCCCACCTGGCCCGCCTCACCTCCGTTCAGTGCCCCAGTGAAGAAGAGTTTTTTCCCAGCCCTGGGAGTTTGGAAAGATAGAGGAGAAAGGGCTGCCTGTCTCACCCCCTGCAGGGCCAGAGCAATGTGGGGCTTAGAAAGCGTCGGACAGCATCCCCAGGGCACACGAGGTGACTTTGTGACACAAAAATCTGAGTTATGAATTAAATCACTTTTGATGAACTTTGTGAGCTGTGAGTGAAGATGAGCCATTTCCTATAACTGTGTGTGGCCCCCGTTTTGTGGGATTTGGGGTGTGACTGCCACTCAGAGGGGTTGGGCCACAGTGATGCTTAAGGTCAGAAGTCTTGGAAAGTGAGCCGCCTACAGCTAGAAGGGTGGATGTTCTGGCTCTAGAATTATTGGTTTAGTTTTTTTTTTTTTTCTGTTTATTTACTTATTTATTCATTTGGTGCAGGGTCTCACCACGCAGCTTGGACTTGTAGCGATTCTCCTATCTCAGCCTCTTCAGTGCTGAGATTACAGGCCTGCACCAGCATACCTGATTTCAGGGTCAGCCCCGTTGCTCCAGGTTTGGGGCCAGTATGGCATGCAGTACCAGGGATTTGAACTTGGGTCCTTGTGCTTGCTAGGCAGGCACTTAGACTGCCGAGCTATCTGCCCAGCCAGTGTTTTTTAAAGGAACGTTGAAAATTTGCTTAAACTTCCTCTAGAAAGCAAAATCCAGGGAAGGCTTCTTTCTACTTGGGTGGATGCTACATCTCCATGCTTGCGATTCCCTTGTAAATAGCTCATTATTTTCACTATAAGGTAAGAACTCAGGTGCACCATTCTGTAGCTCAGAAAACTGTAGCACACGATCTTCTCATAAAAGCTTACCTGGTCTGTAGCCTTAGGTGGACGCTGACGCTTTTATCCTAGCTGCTACCCCTGCAAAAGCATCTTGCATGCACAGTAACCCTGCAAGCCAGCCCGCTAGTAATGCCATTTCACAGATAGAAGAGTTCATGGTCACACAGGTGCTAGGAGTGTCCTGAACGCGCCTAGTTATGGCAAAGCCCACACCCTGAACAGTGACCTTGCCACGGAGGCGGTGAGCCTCTTCCAACTGCCCACGGATCTGCAGTAGGACACGGCCATGACTAGTTCTAGTGACCTGTAGCACTTGTTCGCCACTGCTCCAATGCTCAGAATCTATTACAACTTAAAGGACTAAAAACAGTCCACTGGTGTGCGACTGATTTTTGATTAATTGGAGTTTGCTAAGGACTTCAGAATGTTTCAGGGATAATGCGTAGCATGTGCTAGGCTCTGTGGACAGGAGAAAACACAAAACAAGAACCCTGCCTTCAAGGAAGTTTGAGTGTGATAGAAATGTCAGGTGAGAGTGAAATAACTATGAAACGACATAAAACTACAAATTGTGATTAGGATAAGTTCTCTAGAGGGAAATTGCAGCAGCAGCTGCAGGCGGAGGGAGCAGGAAGGAGAGGCTGCCTCAGAGGCTGTCATCTGTCCGCTTGGTAGACGTCTGTCAGTGCCCCATAGGCATTGGGTCTGTGGCCTTGGACGGGACTCGGGAGAAAGTAGCCGGCAGGGCCCAGAGCACTGCGCTGTAGGATCAGGAACAAAGCACCTGCCTACAGTAAAGCTGAGAGCGAAAGTTTACTGCGCAACTTGGAGCACTCTGCCAGAAGAAACTTGCTGATGCTAGAAGCAACCCTGTTAGGCGAGCCCCGCTGCTTCCTGTGTGGATGGAGAGGAGACAGCAAGCAGTCAGGTAAGGAACGTCTGGGGCCAGGAGCTGAGGAACCAAGGCCGAGAACTCGACGCAGAGTAGGAGGCGCCAGCCGACCCGGGTGTGCAGAGGAAGCATGCGCTTCCGGCTGCAGGAGGACCTTCCTGCTGGCTGCAGGAGGACCTTCCTGGAGGATAGAGTGCTTGGCGTGGAATTGAAGGACCCGAGAACTTAGCAAGCGGAGGCGGGGCCGTGGCACATGCCAGGTGGGACTGTGGGGCCGACGTGGGTTGGGCCAATTCTCCTTGGGGGCTGTGTGGTCACGTGACAGCAGCTCAGCCTCCTGGAGAACATGCGCTGCCTCCACTCCAAGAGTCCCAGGGAGTAAGGCTAGGTCAGGTCTGGGAAGCCCCATGGGAGGTGACCCTGCGTGAGTGTTTGGGTGGCAGGCCTTACAGTGGGAGCTGGGGCTAAGAACTTTGCAATGGGAGGTGGGAGGTGCATAAAGAGTCACCGTCTGAGCCAGCTGTGGGAAGGTCACTCCGGAGCAGAGGTCGGGGCTCTCAAGAGGAAAGCCTGAAACAGAGAATACTTGGTGGTTTCTCAATCATCCATTCACATTTCTACAAGCTGGGGCAGCAGTGCTAGCCCGGGCTGGAGAGCTTGCCTGGGACCCTGGGGTGCAATACTCAAATGGACAGGAAGGAGACCAAGGTGTCTCGGAGGTGCCATCCTGCAACCACATGTGGAGTGAGGCTGCTCCGTCACAGCCCCCTGTAGGCAAGTTTCTGCTCCATAAGCGAAAACGAGGGAATGACCATATGGCCAGGAGTTGACATCCTCATGGGACAGGCATCTGGCCTGAGCTGTTCCTTGGAAGAAACTTTCTAATTATTTTAGAAGCAACATCTCTGAGACCTGGATGAAAGGGAGGACTCTGGTTTTTTTTTCTTTTTCTTTCTTTCTTTTCTTCTTTTGTTGTTGTTCAGGCTGGCCTCAAACTCACAGCGATCCTCCTGCCTCTGCCTCTTGAGTGCTGGAATTACAGGCATGCACCACCACCCTGGGGTACAGGGGTTCTTTATAAGATAAGAGAAGAAAAAAGATGCAGGGAGAGTGACATCAAGAATGAGACCGGAGACAGACTGTGAGCAGGGTGCTTTGCTTTGGCTCAGAAGCAGCACAGTCAAATAGTAACGTCAAGAATGAAAACAGAGCTACTGGGTGCTTACTACGGGGAGCTGTGTTAGAGCTGCAGGGAAGTCCCTCCATGTGCGCTATCACCTGCGGCCTTCTGAGCCCCCGTCAACAGGGGAAGAGATCGAGGGCAAGAAGGAGGAAGTGGTAGCGGATTGTGAAGGCACGTGGCTGTAATTCCTGAACTCTGGGGGGCGGAGGCTGCAGGGCTGCAAGTTGAAGCCCAGCCTGAGCAGCTTAGTGATTTAGCAAAATATTGTTCAAAAACATTTTTTTTTTTTAAAAAAAGACTGGGGCTATAGCTTGGTGGGAAGGTCCTGGGTGCAATCCCCAGCACCACAAAAAGGAACAAAAAAAGGAAAATGAAGTCATTGCTCAGTACGTAGGGCCTACTGGGTGACCCTGCCAGTGATGTGTGCTGCCAGGGAGGGACATGGGGACCTGAGCCAGAGCACTCCAAGTGTAAACCCAGCTCTGTTAACCTGCAGTCACCCAAACAGCGCATTCTTAGCCATGGGTAGTGCTAATAATGGCCCCTGTCTGCCAGCCCCACTTGGCAATCAGAACGTTCAAGTGGAAGCAGAGGCAGTGTCAGTAGCGCACCCTTCCATGCCTGCTTGGTCTCACCCATGGAGCGTGCTGTCCCTTAGTCACATAGAGGGCAAAGTCTCAACAGAGGGGAAGGCACGAGGCTCTGGTTTGTAGCACTCGTGGCTGACAAAACTCCCGCGAGTGTGCCTGGGATACGTGGTCACGTGCAGCTCAATGTGTTAGCGCTGCCACTCCGGCGCCATGCTAGAAGTTCCTGACTGGAAAATAATTAGAAGACACCCCAGTCTTAAAAGCCTAGAGTCTGGAAGAGAAGATGGACACCCACTGGGTGTCTGAAATTGTGCCTGGCAAACGATGTGGGAGTCTTAGTGACTGGTCCCATCTGGAGGGGAACAGGAAATGCATAAAATTCAACCACCACCACTTCTGCACGGCAGGAGCAAGAGGCATAAACAGCACAATGGAGGTGTCCTTTCCCGTGAATTTCAAACCTGGGCGACGGCTGGGTCAATAGACTGTCATTTGAAAACATCTAAGGGACAGAAATATAATGATTATCAGCAGGGTGCGTGGACTTACCAGATAGAAATTACATGAAATGGAAGCATTTTCTTTCCTCCAGAAGGTGACTGGCTTTGGCTTGGTGCCAACAAAAAAGTAGATTTGGAGGAATATTGTGTAGCTCCATGAAGAAATCACGCTTGCTTCAGTTTCTTCTGAATCCTAACTTGGGGAATGAGCAAATGCATTAGTTCTTCTAAATTAGAGGGGGATAAAGAAGTGGAAAAGAAAAATTGCATCTCGGTTGGAATTTGTTTATCTTGGGAGCATATTCGCGTGCTCCTCTTTCCCTCTAAAGGTGAAATTCTTCCTCTGAGGCAAGACTGTGCTGGGGCTCTCAGGCTGTGGAGGAAGAATGTTTATTGATTGAGTTCATGCATTTTACAAAGGGGAAAATGCCCTGAATCACTCTAAGCCTGTTTTATGGTTTAACTGCTTCTTAGAGCAGTGTTTCCTTTTGTAGCATCAGTTCCGCATAACCTGGTGGGCTTCAGTTACTTCAGGCAAATACCAAGGATTTTGTGTTTCTAAGGCACACACCACTGAAGTTTACAGCAGATACTCAAGCCTCCTGTCCCACATGCTGGCCTCTTCCTGACCCAGGGCAAGACCCTGAGGAGCATGGCTTCTGCAGTGAAGTGTTCTTGCCCTGTGGGGTACCAAGGCGCTGGGGACACTGTGGTTTCTGTCAAGGTTGGTTGTTTGGTCTTGCACTGTCTGTCTGATTTATGCCTAGGAAGATATGTCATTGGCAATTATCTTGTCTCACCAATGAACACAAGAAAGCCTCCGTGAGTCATGGTGTGTAGCACTTGAGGTTGACAAGACGTGCCTAAGGTGGGTGACCGCCTGCCCATGTGGTACTTATGAGAATATTTGCAGTTTACCTGTGATTCTTCTCACTTGATCGCTCATCTGATCTATACTGAGCATCCGCAGTGGCCCAGATCCTGTGCTAAAAGCTATAGGCATGAAAGTAATCAAAGGACATGCTCAGTTTTTAAAAGCTCGGAGTCTAAAGTGGACAGGGTGGTACACGGTTCCAATCCCAGCACTCTGGGAGGCTGAAGCAGAAGGATCACAGATTCAAGCCCAGTCTGGGGAACTTAGTAACTCAGCAAGACCCTACCTCAGTCGGTCAGTCAGTCAGTCAATGACTGGAGATGTAGCTCAGGATAAGGACTCTGTGTTCACTTGGGTTCAATCCTGAATAAGCCAATAAAATAAGATTTAATATAAAATTATAAACAAAAGCCCAGCATCTAGAAGGGAAGATGGATTCACAAATGCACAGCTGTGGTCTATCACAATAAACACAAAGACAGCAGGGAGGGTGCTACAGGAGAAAGTGAGTAACTGCTTTCTGGGGCCACACAGGGGCTTCCTAGGAGAAGGAAGCATTAGTTACGTGATCCCGGCGCACTCTGTAATTCCCCCTGGGCAGTCCAACTGGCGACGCCTTTAGAAATGAGTCCTGACCACAGGGACCAGAAAGGGAAGGGCAGGGACTCTCAGGTGGAGAAAGAGATGAGGTGCTGGTGTGGGCGGATGGTAGCAGAGTTTACCTCTTCAGTTCCCAGCAGGTTAAACTTCTTGGAGCCTGAAGCCTGGGCCATGAAGTGGTCTTGATGCCCCCTCCCCCCAAGAAGAAGGGTCCCACAGTAAAGGCTTCCCGTGTCCTTAGCTACGGTGTGTGTCCCTGGGAAGCAGCTGCTGACACAGACGTGTCCTGCAAAGACACTGAGGAACTGGCCCCCATGTCCAGCCATCCTTGGCCAGTGGGCCGGAGACAGCAAGCACCCTTGTGTCACAGGCCGTCCTCCCCATCCTCCTGACTGTCCCTGCAGGCCAGCGGGATCTACTTCCTCACCAACCCCGATCCTCATCAGCTGCTGCAGCCAACAGGGCTGCAGAGAGATTCGTATCACTCAGAGTTAAGACATCTTCCGGCCAGTAGGAATTGCTGCTGTGGAGAGCGTCAGACAGTGTGCTTACCATTAATTAAAGTGGCAGGGAGCTATTGGGCTCTCAGCTTAGGACTGTCTCTGACAGATGATTAGGGATGCGGGGTTGTCACACTCCAGATGCAGGCAGACTGGGCGCAGAGACAGCGCTTGGAAGAGGGATGACCCTGGGCAGCCGGGAGCCCTTTGGGAACAATGCTCCAAGCTGGCGTGGGCCCTGGTCGGGTCCAGTGTCACAGTGGCCCAATTGATTTGGTGCTGGTACAGCTCCTTGATGAAAGGAGGGACCTGGTGGCTCAGAGGAAGGAGCACCGCACCAGGGATTGAGGAAATACAAGTCTGGTCACAGATCACTTTGTGTTATTTGAGTCACTTACAACCAGTTGCTGTCTGTGCCTCAGTTTCCCAATCTGTGGTAGTTTGGCCTACTCATGTAGAGTTAGGAGGCTCACTCAGGATGTTAGGTGTTCAAAGCCCCATTGCCTTCTCCTCTGTAAACAAGGGAGGGGCCCAGTCTCTAGGCCCCCTCCTAGCTCTAACATCCAACAGCTTCTTTGAAAAGTTATGACACAAATACTTGGTGTTATTGTTATTATTATTGTTATTATCCCAAGTGCTAAACTAAACATTCTGCAAAGGTACTTGACAGCCTGCTCTTCTCTGCTAGCCAGCCCTGAGCAAAGGGAAACAGGATGATCCAGAATTTGGGACAGCCCAGGACACCTTCCCTGGGGAGGAGGGGCAGGACTGCTCGCCAACACAAGGTTAAAGCTCATTTGATAGGAAGTTTTTTTTTTTTCCCCCTAAGAAATAAGTATTGTAGTAAAAGTGCTAATCCGGGCGTTGGCTAGATAGATAGGAAAACATAGCCTCTAAGTTCAGACTTGTGGAAAGGGACAAAGAAGAGGAAGACCAGAGAAAGACCAGTCCCTTACATGCGCAGTGGGCAGGTGGGACAACTGAGCACAGAGACCCAGAGTGATGAATTAGGTGAGGACAGGACTCGAACTCTGAGGAGCTGAAGGCCATTCTATGGTTAATGGGGACAGAGTGGCGGGTGGTCTGTGGGGGTTGGGATGGAGATATTGGGAATCAACTTCTCGGGGTGCTAGAGTTTGAATGTCCCCCCCAAACTCATTCATTGCCATGTGGAGGTATTGAGAAGGGGAGGTTAATTTGACTACAATTCAACAATAGAGCTTGGAGATGGAATTGATTATAAATGAGGCCCCGGTGGAAGGCTTTGGCTCACGGGGACCATGGCTTTACAAGAGGGGTGGAGCCATGATGTGTGTCTCCCCACATGACAAGCCCACCTCCTTGGGCCTCTGTTTGAGTCTCCATCAGCTAATGGTCCTGACCAGAGGAGGCTGCCCAATCTGGAATCTTCCAGACTGAACACATCCTTATTCTTTATGGATCAGTCTACCTGTGGTCCTCAGTTATAGCAGTAGCTAATGGATGAAGACCTGGAGCTTGAGGTGCAGCCCGGATGAAGCCTTGCCCATTACGACAGAAGCAGAATCCCAGGCAGTAGGTGAGGAAGGAGGTGCAGGGCCATGCTTCTCAGGCACTCCCAGATGGAGCCCTCATGGCTTCCTGAAACATGGGGAACTCCCTTCCTGTGTGATGACGCCTCTTCAACATCCACGTCATAGACGGGAGCTTGGCAGATGCAGGTCTCCTAATCTTTCCTCAAGAGACCTCTGGTCTCTTTACTGTGGTAGGAGTGGCCTAGGTGGTCTTTCAGTCTTTCTCCTGTGATGGACAGATGAGCAGGGCTGGCTGGGACACACACAACCCAGAGGCCATTTGTCCTGAGCATTGGCTTTGCATGGGTCCCAACCTCTCAGGGACCCGTGGGATGGGTGGACCCTCCTAGAGCCAGTGTTTTTCTGAATCAAGAGGAAGCAATCTAGGTGCAAGAGTGTTGTCAGCTGAGTTTGTCACTGGAAATGACAATGAGATCTCATATAGCTTTTCCACTTTGCAGCTCTGTTTGCTTGTTTGTAAACAAGAGATGATTTATAGCAGCACTTAGCTCACAGGTCACTTTGAAGATGAAATGAGGCAAGGGTGCATGATGGCTCTGTGCGCCAGGCCAGGGAATCCTTATTGTCCTCATTGGCCTCTGCTCTCTTCAGTGGTTCAGGTTAGCTACAAAGCTTGGTCATAAGAAGGAGGCTTTCAAACCTGGCTAGAAAAAGTCTCCGTTCTAAGCACCGCAGTGACTACTCCCTCTGGAGAGGTTCTGAGAATTAAAACAATCCCAGGTCAGCTGTTGTGCCTAGTGATTTCCAAGGGACGACATAGCTTTACAGAGACAGTCAAACCTGAGGCAGCCCCTGCAAATGGCAGCTTCTCTTGACCTCCACTTTCAGGACTCTGATGCAGGTAAATAAGGAGTCGTGACCAAGCGTGGAGCCTGGCCCAGAGATGCCTGGGGATCTGACTCTGGAAGTGGCTCTGGCCTCCCCTCTGAGCAGAGGTGGCCTCTCTGGCCAAGGGGCTGCATTACCAAGAGGGAAGATGTGGTTACATCTGAATGTGAGCTGTGTGAGGGCTGCAGAAAGGCGTCAGAATCTTGAGATGTTGCAGCTAAGGTGATTCTAGGAGGGGAACCTGGTAGGTAGAGGTGGGTCCCTGGGACATGACCTGAAGCCGTGTCTCCTGGGTTCCTCCCTTCACTCTGCTTTCTGGCTGCTGGGAGGGAACAGGTTTTCCCCAGGGCAGGCCCTTCTGTGGCTCTGCTTCCTGCTCCAGAGCCAGCTGGCTGTGGACTGGAGCTGGGAGACAGGGGCATCTGGAGCTCCTCAGCCAGGGCTCCAGGACAGGATCATGGGCAGAGTGTTGCCGTCCTGAGAGGTGGTGAGTCCATGTTGGTCGGAGCAGCCCGAGCTCCGGGCAGCACTCAGCACTGCCTCAGGAAACCTCAACTTTCCGGACCCAGAGGGCAATTTGCCTGTCCTGGGGGCTTCCTTGAGGCTTCTGCTGGCCTCCACAGGTTTTCCTGATTCTTCTTTCCCAGTCCATTTCCTTGTCCTTCACCCAAGTTTTGGCCCACACCCCATGCTATACCCACAGCTCTCTCCCTCTTCACCTTTGGTCCCCTCAGCCCGCCAATGCCACCTCAGGGTCTGTGGTCATTCTGGCCTGTCTCCTGAGCCCCCTGTTCACATTCCCAGTTCCTACTCAGGCAGCCCTCTCAGAGGCCCCATCCGGCCATTACCCACCCAAAGCACCCCCAACCAAACCTTGTTTTCTGTACATGTTGGTTTTATAAAAATAAAAAAAAAAAAAAAAAAAAAAAAAATCTCTGTCCTCCTCCTGTGTTCCCTGATGTGATCTCACTCAACCTGAGATGATTTTCAACTTTCTCCTCATCTCACCAGTTGTCAGCTTAGGGAAAAAAAAGGCTCCTGACTCATTTCCTCACTAATCGTTCACAAAAGAGGCCCCTGATCAACAGAATTCTTTACCGGTGATGGGGAAAGGCTGGCTTGTGCCTTTCAGGCTTTCTTCTGCGATGGACAGAACGCAGTAAGGCTGGCTGACAAACACGTGCTCAGAGGCCAGTTGGCCTGGATGTCACAGCT
>PVKN010024615.1:0-14398 GCA_004027915.1 Capromys pilorides
TTTTGTATTTAAGTCACTCTTCTTAAAAAATTACAGAGGTTCAGGATGCAGAAAATGCAAAGTCCTGAATTTGATTCCTGGCACTCCCCAGAATTTATTTATTCGTTTATTTTTTCTTTTAAGTTCTTGCACAAGGGAGATTATACGATACTTGCATATGTAGATGTGGTTTATTTCACTTATGAGTATATGTTCAAGATGTATCCACTTATATATGAAGTCTTCTAGTTTATCATTCCTTATAACTGAGTAATATTCTATTTTGTGAAAATACCACATCTTTTTCAACCATTCTTTAAACAATAGCCATTTTGGTTGTTTCCAAGATTTGGCTATCACAAATTGTGCTGCTATAAACATAGGTGCACAGATATCACTATGATATGATGTTTTCAGTTCTTCTGGGAAAATTCCCAGTAGGGGAATAGCTAGATTGAGTAGGATTTCCAGTTCTAGTTTTTTAAGGAGTCTCCACACCACTTTCCATAATGGTTGCACCACTCTGCATTCCCACCAGCAGTGCAGAAGGGTTCCTTTTCCCCACCGCTTCTCCAACATTTGTTGATGGTTGATTTCTTTATGATAGCCATTCTTACTGGGATGAGATGGTATCTAAGTGTTGTTTTGATTTGCATTTCACGGATGGCTAGCGATGTGGAGCATTTTTTCATGTATTTATAGGCTTGTTGAATTTCTTTCTCTGAGAAGTGTGTGTTCATCTCAGATGCCCATTTCTGGACTGGGTCTTTGAATTTTGGGACCCTAGTGGTTTTTAGTTCTTTATAAATTGTAGATAGAAGACCTTTGTCTGAATACTTATTAGTTAAAATCTTTTCAAAATTTGTGGGTTGTCTTTTCACTCTGTTGGTAATTTCTTTTGATGTGCAAAAACTTCTCAGCCAGAGGAGGTGCCAGTTGTTGATTCTTTCAAGTGTTACCCGTGCGTTTTGATTTTTGTCCATGAACTCTTTGCCTACCCCAGTGTCTTCAAGATTTCCTCTGACTTTCTCCTATAGGAGAGTTAGTGTTTCTCTTTTAATATTTAGATCTTTAATCCATTTTGACTTTAGTGCATGGTGATAGACCTGGGTAAAGTTTTAGTTTTCAACATGTGAAAAGCCAGATTTTCCAGCACCATTTGTTAAAGAGGCTATCTTTCTTCTAGTACACATGTTTGGCCCCTTAGTCAAAAATAAGGTGGCTGAGTGTGTTTGTATTTGCTTCTGCATATTCTAGTCTATTCCATTGATCCTCAGGTTTTTTTTTTTTTTTTTTTTTTTTTTTTTTTTTTTTTTTTTTTTTTTTTTTTTTTTTTTTTTTTTTTTTTTTTTTTTTTTTTTTTTTTTTGGCAATGCTATGCTGATTTTATCATGGTAGCTCTGTAGTATAACTTTAGGTCAGGAATTGTAATGCCTTCTGCCTTATCTTTGTGCCCAGGATTGTCTTTGCAATTCTAGGTCTTTTCTGGTTCCAGATAAATTTTAGGAATGCTTTCTCCAGGTCTGTGAGGTATGTTGATGTTATTTTAATAGGGATTGCATTAAATCTGTATAACAATTTAGAGAGTATGGCCATTTTCACAATGTTGGTTCTTCCTATCCAGGAGCAGGGAATATCTTTCTATTTTCTGAAATCCTCTAGGATCTCTTTTTTCAGAATACTGTAGTTTTCCTTGAAAAGGTCTTTTGCTTCTTTAGTTAGGTTAACTCCCAAGTATTTCATTTTCTTTGGTGCTATCGTAAAAGGTATTGCTTCTTTAATTTCTCTCTCAGTGTGTTTGTTGTCTGTGTAGAGGAATGCTACTGACTTTTGTGTGTTGACTTTGTACCCTGCTATGCTACTGAATTTACATATTAATTCTAGTAGCTTCTTGGTGGGGTTTTTTGGGTCTTCTAAGTAGACTATCATGTCATCTGCAAACAATGATAGTTTAAATTCTTCTTTACCTATTCTTATTCCTTTTATTTCTCTCTTGTCTATGACTGTAAGTAAGGATTCCAGAACTATATTGAATAGGAGTGGCGATAGAGGACATCCTTGTCTTGGAGCAGATCTGAGAGTAAAAGACTTTAGCTTTTCCCCATTTAGAATTATGTTAGCTATTGGATTGTCATAGATGGCTTTTATCACATTGAAGTAGAGGCCCTCTATTCCGATTTTCGGTATTACTTCGAACACGAATGAGTGTTGGACTTTGTCGAAAGCCTTTTCTGCATCAGTTGAGATGATCATGTGGTTTTTGGCTTTGGCTCTATTGATATAGTGGATTACATTTATAGATTTGTGTATATTAAACCATCCTTGCATCTCTAGGATGAATCCTACCTGGTCATGGTGTATAATCTTCTTGATGATTTGCTGTATTCTATTGGTGATTTTACTGAGAATTTTTGCATCTATGTTCATGAGAGAAATAGGCCTGTAGTTCTCTTTTTTAGTTGCATCTCTCTCTGGTTTTGCTACCAGTGTAATAGTTTTCTCTAGGAATGGTTTTGGGAGGATTGTTTCCTTTTCAATTTCATTGAACAGTTTGAGGAGTATTGGGATTATGTCTTCTGTAAATTTCTTGTAGAATTCAGATGTGAATCCATCAGGACCTGGACTTTTCTTTGTTGGTAGACTTTTTATTACATTTTTTATTTCATTGACTGTTACTGGGTTATTGAGAGTTCTTACATCTTCTTGATTCAGTTTTGGTAGTTTGTACTTTTCTAGGAATCTGTCCATTTCATCTGTGTCTTCAATTCTGTCAGAGTAAAGATTCTTAAAGTAGCTATTAATGATCCTCTGAATCTCTTCTGGGTCTATAGTAATTTCACCCTTTTCATTCCTTATTGCTTGAATGTGAGTCCTTTCTTTCCTCTTTTTGATGAGGTTAGCTAGGGGCTTATTGATTTTATTTAATCTTTCAAAGAACCACTTTTTGATTCATTAATTCTTTGTATTGTTTTCTTTGTCTTGATTGAGTTAATTTCTGCTCTAATCTTTATAATTTCCTCCCATCTTTGGGCTTTGGGTTTCTTTTGCTCTTCCTTTCCTAGTCAGTTTAGGTGCTGCACGAAGGTATTTATTTGTTCCCATTCTGTTTTCTTAATGTGTGAGTTCAGGGATATAAATTTCCCTCTAACAACTGCTTTCATTGCATCCCATAAATTCTGGTAGGTTGTGTTTAAATTTTCATTAAATTGTAAATATTGTTTGATTTCATCTGTAACCCATGGTTGCTGAGAAAAGTGTTAATTTCCATGTATTTCTGGGGTTCTTGTGATGATTTATTTTGTTATTTCCAGTTTCATTGCACTGTGGTCAGATAATATACGTGGTATAATTTCTGTTTTCTTGCATATACTTAAGCATGACCTGTGCACTAGTATGTGGTCTGTTTTGGAAAATGTCCCGTGTGCAGCTGAAAAACATGTGTTCAGAAGTGGTTGAGTTGCATACTCTGTGTATGTCCATTAAGTCCAGTTGTTCCAAGGTCTGGTTCAGTTCTGCTACTTCTTTGCTACCTTTTTGTCTGCTTGACCTATCTTTTTGGGATAAAGGAGTGTTAATGTCTCATGTTAAGATTGTGGTATTGGATATTAGATTTTTCCTGTCCATTAAGATTTGTCGTATATAACTTGGTGCTGCTGTGTTGGGTGCATACATACTTATGAGTGTTACCTCTTCATCTTGAATGTGTCCCCTAACCAGTATGTAGCCTTCTTTATTTCATTTGATCAGTCTTGCTTTGAAGTTTAGACTGTCTGCAAGCAGGATTGCTACCCCTGCTTTTTTTTTTTTTTAAGGTGCTGGGGCATGTAGTATTGTTTTCCATCCTTTAACTTGTAGCCTATGAGTTTCTTTATGAGTTAAGTGTGTTTTTTGTATACAGCTATTGTTGGATTTTGCTTCGTTATCCACTCTGGCAGTCTATTTCTTTTAATTGGAGAATTGAGTCCATTTACATTGATAGTTATAACTGAAAGGTATTGACTTATGATTGACATGTCTTTTACTTACTATTGTTTACTCCTTTTTCTCCTGTTTAATTGGTTGCCCTATTTGGTGTGTTCTTTCTGGTCTCATTTGTAGAGATCAGGTTCTTTTGGTCTCCCTCTAAAATATTTTTAGTAGTCTGTGTAGGGTTGGCTTTGACATCATGAAATTCTTTAGTTGTTCCTCGTCATGGAAGTATTTTCCTTCTCCCTCGTACTTGAAAGAGAGTTTTGCAGGGTATAGCAGTCTGGGCTGCAATTTGTTTTCATGGAGGACTTGAAGCACTCTGTTCCATGTTCTTGACTTCATGGTTTGTGAAGAGAAATCTGCCATTATTCTGATGGGTTTTCCGTTAAATGTGATCTGTTTCTTTTGTCTAGCAGCTTTTAGTATATTATTCTTCTGCTGGATATCTGGGATCTTGACTGTTATATGTCTGGGTGTGTTTTTAGTTTGGTTGATATTATTTGGAGTTCTATATGGTTCAGTTACTGAGTGTCCGATTGTTTTCTCTTATTTGGGAAGTTTTTTACTATTACTTCTGTCCATATTTTTTTTATATCATTTGTATTGACTCCTTTCTCATTGATTCCTATTTATATCATGCTGTTCATTTTTGCATTATCTTGCAGATGTTGAGTTACTTTTCCTGTGTCGTGGTTGTTTTTATGAGATTCTTTCTTGTCTTTTCACTAGCTGTGACTGGGTCTTCAGGATCTGAAATCCTATCTTCACTTTTGTTCATACGTTGTTGCTAGCTTGTGATTGAGATTTTATTTTCTCGTATATCTCTTTGAACCTCTTTCATGTGATCCATTTCTTTCCTATATTGCTCATTCGAGGATTCCATCATTTTTGTAATCTCCTCTAATTTTTTATCATTGTCTTCTTTAGAGGCATTTATTAAGCTTTCATTATAGTTGTCCTTTCGTTTTCTGCTTCAGAGGTTGTTTCTGCTCTCATTTCCTCTCTACCTTTCTGCAGTTGTTCTTTTACTTCAGACACTATTAATTTAGAGATGACTTTTTTTTTACTTTAGAGGTTATTTCTGATCTGATTCCCTCTATAATTTTCTGCAGCTGTTTTTTTACTTCAGGCTCTAGTAATTCAACTTTTTTAACTTCAGAGATTATCTCCAATCTGAGTTCCTCTATACAAGTCTGCATTTGTTTGTTTACTTCAGATGCTACTAATTCAGAGATTTTGGCTGCATGATTCCTGTCTTCTTCCATGGTAGTGTCTCCTATATTTGTTATAGGTGGGCTCGGGACCTGAGATTGCATTTTGCTCCTTGTCTGTATCATTCTGTGTAGCAGTGATATTTGGGGCAGAACTGCGTGCCCACGTGTTGGTCTGTCAGCCACGGCTGCTGGGTTGGCTGAGCTTTGTGTGGGCCCAGGGAGGTCTCGCTTCCACAGTGGGCCTGGCTGCTGAGTGGGCTAGGTTGGCTGGGCTGCCAGCAGGCCGGGAGTGGAGGTGTGACTCATGCTGCGCAGTGGGCCTGGCTGCAGGATTGGCTGGGCTGCAGGCAGGTTGGGGTTGGAGGTCTCACGCTTTGGGCCTGGCTGCTGGGTGGGCTGCGTTTCTGGCGGGCCATGGGAGTAGGTCTCATGTGGTGGGTCTGGCTGCTGGGTGTGCTGAGCTTGTGGCCGGCAGGGGGAGGAGTTCTCACTCATGCAGTGGGCCTGGCTTCTGGGTTGGCAGTGCTTCTGGCGGGCCTGGGGAGGTCTCACGCGGTGGCCTGACTCCTGTGGCCATGTTGTTGAGTGCCTCTCAGTAGTTAAGTTATCAGGCATCCTATGGGTTTCCTACCCCCGACTCTTTTATCTTTTTTTAAGTGCCTGACTTTTTATTAATTCCAAGGCTATCTTTATTTCTTGTCATTGTATGTTTCTTCGATTTTTTACTGTGTGTAAGTATTAGAGTATCACGGACCAGGCATAATTTCACATGTCTATAGTCTCAGCATCTCAGGAGGCTGAGACAGGAAGGAAACACAGAGGAGATTGGCATGGTCAAGCCCAGGTAACTTAGCATGATGTTGTCTTAAAGAAAAATATAAAAGGTCTGGGGATCATTCATTCCTTAAAGAAAAGAAAATCGTAGACTATATAATGACCTTGAAAAACATTCAGCCTGTCCTTATTACGTGAGAAAAATGAATGGCAAGCCAATTATTGTAGTCCAGATTTGTTTTTCTAATAATACTACAGACTAAGATTTGGCTTGTTGATTCTGTAGATTCAGGGTCCAGGGGCCCTCTGTTAATGCCCTTTCTGGCAGAGGCCAGAAGTGGTACACGCATCATGTGACAGAAGACAGGAAGTGTGTATTTTGACCGTGTATATTGTGGTCTCTCTCCTTCTGCATGTGTGTATATTTTGGGGGATCATGTGGTACTGAGGATTGACTCTAGGGGTACTGTTCCACTTAGCTACATTCCTAGACTCTAGCCATCTTTTAAATTTTTTTTTTATTTTGAGATAAGATCTTGGTAAATTGCCCAAGCCAGTCTGGAGCTTTTTTTCTTTTGCTTTTTTTTATGGCAGGCTCAGCCTGCCCTGGGGGTGGGCTGGTGTGGCATGTGGTGCATGGGATTGAACCATGGTCTCTGCAGTTGCCTAAACTTGGCTAAGCCACAGCCTGCAACTTTTAATCCTCCTATCTCAGTCTTCTGAGTACCTGGGATTGCTGGTGGTGTGCTGCCACACTGGGCTTCTTTCCTTCTTGTTGTCTGTGGCTTGTCTTTCCCTCTTGCTATCAAGACACAGGTATTCAGCAGGGCAGGAGCACTCTGAAGACCTTGTCCAATTATAATCTCCCAAAGGCCTCACCTCTAAACACTGTAGTTAGGTTAAGTTTCTGCCCTTTAACACTTCACAATGAATATTAAATTCCAACATGAGTTTCAGAAGGGACTAACTGTACCAGTAATGAATATTATATAATCCTACTTTTATGTGGGATTTGGTCCTTTAGAACAGAGGTTGGAAAGCTTTTTTGGTGAAGGACCAGATACTCAATGTTTTAGGCTTGGCAGACTATATGATCTCGGTCACAACTTCTTAATTCTGCTGATATATTATGAGAGAAGCATAAATACCATGTAAATGAATGGCTATGGCTGTGTTCCAGTTAAAACTTGAACTTGCAAGTTGTAGCTTACCAACTCTTGAGGATCCAGATCTTTAATATCTCAGGTCGCTTTGCTACAGAAGGTAGATGCAGGAAGCATACCAAAAGCTCATTCTAGTTCCACTACACGAGCTGTATTTTCTAATGGTGAGAAGTTGTCCCAAGATGCCAGGTCTCTCACTGTCTCTCTCCATCAGACCCAGGGCCAGGACCTCAGCACAATTTCACCAGCAGTCATCTTTGAATCAATGTTCCAGGATTCAGATGACACAGGAGTTCAGGAAGATCCTCAGCAGACAGGTTTGTTATCCTCTCTTTTTGTTCACATTGCAGCTGGGAAAGGGAACTCACACTCGACGTGCTCAATGACAGGCAAAGAGAAATACTTAATTTAGTTTAAATGAAGCAGACCTTTTACGCAGGCTCTGAAAATGAGCCTTTGAGTTCAGTTCCATCTTTGACTTCATTCAGCTTCCAAACAAGGGTCTTCTTTCCCTGAGTCTCTTTGTGGCTTTAAAAGACAGGAAAAGCTGTAAGCTTTTCCTTCTGCTGGGATACCCTGTGGTGAGTGGATAGGACCCACAAATAAGTTTCAGATACAAAGAAATTTGTCTGTATTTACTAATCATAGCAAAAAGAAAAGGGAAAGGAAGGCTGCAGAGAGCCTGAAGACAGTATTCCATGTTAGACCTTTGCTGGGAAGCATGTTGACCTGCAGATGTGGCACCGTGCCGCTGAAGGGAGCATAGCGCTGCCTTGCTTGCAGTGAGGGAGCTGGCCCTAGAATACCTGAGTTCTCGTTCAGCCAGTAATGACTGTGTTGTTGTGTATAAGACTTGGGATGTGTATATATGTTTCTATTTCTTTTTCTTACCAGCTGCCTTGATTGAAAGTTTTAATGGTGATGCAGAGTCAGTCAGTGATGTCCCGCCAACCACAGGAAATTCAGCATCTTTATCTCTCCCGCTTGTACTGCAGCCTGGCATCTCCAAGCCACCCCAGCCTCTGCTACCAGCCTCAGCTCCGCCTGCTCCTCCGCCTGCTCCCTCCCTAGGACCTGGTTCCCAGCAAGCTGCGTTTGGCAACCCCCCTGCTCTCTCTCAACCTCCGGAAGTGCCTGTTCTCCACAGCACGCAGTTTGCTGCTAATCATCAAGAGTTTCTTCCGCATCCCCAGGCACCACAGCCCATTGCACCAGGACTTTCTGTTGTTGCTGGGGCTTCTTCGTCAGCAGCAGCGGTGGCTTCGGCCGTGGCAGCACCAGCCCCACCACAAAGTACTACTGAGCCCCTGCCAGCCATGGTCCAGACTCTGCCGCTGGGTGCCAACTCTGTCCTCACTAACAGTCCCACCATAACCATCACCCCCACTCCCAACACGGCTATCCTGGGGTCCAGCCTAGTCATGGGAGAACAGAACTTACAGTGGATACTAAATGGTGCCACCAGTTCACCACAAAACCAAGAACAAACTGTAAGTATTCCATACAGACATATCCAGTGGGGTGAATGTACTTAACATGGGGGACATGATCAGAGGTTTTTATTTAAAAAAAGATGACTAGTGTACCTACCTTGAATCTCTCTCTGAGGTGATCTTCCCCATAATCAAGTGGTACAAATACAGGGAGTGTATGGTCAGTTCCTTTATGAAGATGGCTAAGAAACAACCTTTACGTTCACTTAGTAGACACTCTGAGAATACTCTATCTGCTGTCTTATGCCTCATCTGCTACAGGAATACAGTCACAAACTCCAGACTCCCAAGCATATTTTAGGAAAGCGGGTTGCTCCCAAGGCAGAGTCAGACAAATGTGAGGGACTGGTGTGACCCAGACAGACAGCCAGGTGGTAGGGGTCCCACCAGAGGAATAATTTATGCTGCCACAGTCTGCCCTAGGGCCTTAGCTCACCCTCCTCCCCTCCCCTACCTTTCCCCTCTTGTCCCCTTTTCCTCTAGCCCCTCCCATCTTTCTCTTTCTGTCTTTTATTTTCTCTGTCTGTCTGTCTGTCTGTCTGTCTCTCTCTGTCTCTGTCTTCTCTCTTCTCCTCTCTTCTCTCCTCCCCTCTCCTTCTCTTCCTCCCCTCCCCTCCCCCCTTCCCTCTCCTTTCCTCCCCTCTTCTCCTCTCCTCTCTTCTTGTTCTACTAGGAATCGAACCCAAAGAATGCTGAACTACATCTCAAGCCCTTTTCATATTTTTGAGAAAGGACCTCCCTAAGTTGCCCAGGCTAGCATTCAACTTATGATGATGCTCTTACCTCCCACTGAAGTAGCTGGGATTACTTATGCCCCACTATGCCTAATACATTATTTTAAAGCTATATAACTTTTAGATTTTATTGAACAGATGATCTCTTCACTATTACATATAATTCCTCTTTTTTTTAGATAAGGTCTTGCTATGTAGTACAGGCTGTTGTTGAACTCACTTTGTAGCCCAGGGTAGTCTCAAACTCAAGATGATCCTCTTGCCTCAATCTCCCAAGTGCTGAGATTACAGGTGCCAACACCCCTAGCTCAGTGTCTGTCATCATCATTATTCTAGTTTTGATGTTAAGGATTTAACCCAGCACCAAAACTATGTGTTTTGTGTCACATGTCACCTGTCACTGGGGCTACATAGAGAAGCAAGATGTCCTACTATGACAAACACCCCTATCCCTTCCCTTTATTAATATTTTGCATCAATGTGGTACATTGGATATAACCAGTATCAGTATATTTACTACGTAAAGCCCACAGTTTAGGAGTGATTCATTTTTTTGTGTTGTACATGCTAGGTATCCAAAATAAGGGCTGACTAACTCAGCAGATTAAAGTGCCTGCAAGTAGGCACAGGGACCAGGGGTTCAATTCCTGGGCCTGCCGTGCTGGTCCCATTCCGGGGGCGAGCTCTTAAGGCAATTGAGACTAGGGGTGGTTGTGTGCACCTGAAAACCCAGCTCTTGGGAGACTATAAACAGGCAGATAATACGAGTCCGATCTAATAGTGAGACCCTAAACACCCTGTAGACCCTTCCAAAAAAAAAAAAAAATATATCCAAAATAATTTCACCCTGCACTTCTCTGATTCATCCTTCCTTTCTCCCCTTCTCTTTTTACTTTTCCATCTTCCTGTGTGTTTCTAATGTCACTGTGTTAACTAAGCTCTTTTTAACACATTATAACAGTCATGGGAGGGCCAGAAAGATAGTTCTGCAGTCTAGAGCACCTGCTTAGGCAAGCTTAGGCAACCGCAGGGACTGCAGTTCAATCCCCAGTACCATATGCTGTACCAGCCTCACCACCAGGGCAGGCTGAGCCAGCTATAACATACATACAAACATACATACATACATACATACATACATACATAAATGTCATGGGAAATAGTTATGATTTTACTGAGAGAAGGTTGAGATCCAGAGGTTAAATGACCAGCCCAAGGTCACACAGCTCACACAAGGCAGAGCTGTGATCTGAGCCTAGCCAGACTGACTCAGCCTATGCCGTTATTACACTCTCAGCGCCTTGTGGGATGGCCATGCAGATCAGGAGAGCCTGGCCAGAGAAATGGTTCTAGAGATGCTGCTCAGCAGCATAGGTGCCTGCCTGCCAAGTGCAAAGTCCTGAGTTTAATCTCTGGTACTGAAAAAAAAAAAAAAATCAGGAGATCCTTGAATTATCTATCTATAGGAACTAGGTGGAGGACAGGGCTTGTTGGGTAGGCAAATTTGTGGGTAGATGTAAGCAACCTGGAAAGGTAGTTTAGTGTGCACATATAATAAAAGCACTGCAATTGCGGAAGTGGAGTACCAGCCACGCTCAGGGGAACCTGTCCTACTCCAGATGGCCAGAGTCCCTGGAATGGCCTTTCTAGTCTTGTCACCTAGTCTGCCTGCAGAGAGCTTTTATCTTTCTGTCTGGACCTACCCTGGGGAGCTTCATGAAACAATTGTCATTCTTTTCCCACATACTGTAATTCCTTTCCAAGTTTTTAAATGAGTCTTATGTGTCCTTATTCTTTTATAGTGGTGTCTCCTGTAACTTAGCCATCATAAGCTTTAAACTCCTCCCAGACTCGTGTATAGGTTCTTTAAAAACACAGGGTGAAAATAAAAGATAAAGCCCCTTTAATATAAGATTTAAAAGAGCTGGGCATGGTGACACAGGTTTGTAATCCTGTGAAGTTGAGGCAAGAGGATCATCTCAAGTTTGAGTTTGAGGCTACATAGTGAGACCCTGTCTCAAAAAGAAAAAAAGACCTCAAGCCAAGCTTGGTGGCATCTGCTTGTAATTGTAGTACTCTAGGAGGTGAGGCCAGTGAGTCACATTGAGTCTCTCCTGGAAAGCCTAACAATTTACGGGACCCTATCTCAAAACATAAAAAGGACTAGGGATATAGCTTAGTGTGAAGACCCCTCATTCAATCCCTGGTACCGCGGAAACCATTTTTGTTCGTTTGTTTTTTATATTATGGCCAGCTCAGCCTGCCCTGGGGGTGGGGCTGGCGCAGCATGTGGTGCCAGGGGTCGAACCATGGTCCCTGTGGTTGCCTAAGCTTGCCTAAGCAGGCACTTTAGACCACTGAGCTATCTGGTCGGCCCATTTTACCAATTTAATAGCAACAAATCTGACTTGTGGTCATACTGTTGTAGTCTTCCACAGTTAGTACAAATCACTGATGTTTCCCTAATGTTCATCTTGAGCCCTTTGCTCTCCACATATCACCTCAGTTAATCCTTGAGGAGCTTCATTCACCCCCACTTTACAGAACACAGACTCAGAGAAGTCAGGTCCTTTGCCTGACCTCAACAACTAGTAAGTCACAGATCTTGAACTCGTTTTGGTTGGCTGAGTTCACCTGGAGCATCCTGTGCAACCCACAGTGCTGCCCAGTCTTTGCCAGGGCTGAGAGGAAGCATCGCTGTCTGTAGTGGGCAGCAGAACCCTTTGGAGGAAGGAAAGAACTTCCCAGCTTTGACAGAAGATGTGGCAAAGGCTGGGGAGATTCCCTGGAGGAAAGGGCAGCCCTGGGTTCCTTCTGAGGAGCCAGCAGCCTGAGCAGAGCAACCCAGGAAGAGCCTCTGGATCCATGGGACTCATAGCTCAGGCAGTTGGGAGACGGCCAAGTGGTGGGGCACAGAGCTGGCTGCACTGTCAGCATGGAATGTCAAATGGCAGTGACCTTGTGTCAGAGCACCAACAAAACATCGCTCAGTGCGGCACTCGCTGAAACTGAGGGCTCTCTATCCTCCTGGGGACCATTACAAGTTGGGAGGCCTCAGGTCCTTGGATAGCTGCCATATTCAAGTAGCCATAAGGGTGATTTCTTCTTTTTCCCAGCAGCAAGCATCGAAAGTTGAGAAGGTGTTTTTTACCACTGCAGTACCAGTAGCCAGTAGCACAGGTATGTAATTCCATGTTAGTTTTTAAAGAAAGTCACCTCTGTGGGCCCCTTGAGGCAGAGTAAATTCTTTAAAATTTTTAAGCCTTTAAAAATGTTTGTGCAGCCCATTTAAATTCCCATCATATTGTTCATTAGAGTTTGTTCATGCTCTTACAGCTACTGGAAGTTAATACACTGGTGTAAATACCGCCAGTGGCCTTCCTTCCCAAGTAAGTTCATCCCTTTCAGATACAGCTCTTCAGTGTAGCCAGAAAAGCCTGAATTACAGTTCATGCTGAAGAGGGCAGTTGTTAATTTACAAGACTTTTTCTAAGTACAGTGAGGAAGAAATAGCATCTGGGCCAGATCGTGCAGACCTGCAAGGTCCTTTTATTTCAGATTCTTTATAGATTAAGAAACTGAGATCTTGCCTGACACAGTGGTGCATGCCTGTAATCTTAGCATTCTGGGAAGTTGAGGTAGGAGGATTGTAAGTTTGAGCCCTGCTTGGGTAATGTAGTGAATTACAGGACCCTGTCTCAAAACATAGCAAACCAGGACCCCAAAAGAATAAAGTAACTTCTCAAAGTCACAAGTGAATTGCAGGAATCAGAGCAGTAGCTCTTGGTTTTCCCATTCCCAGCCTGTTCTGCTTCACAGAGCCCCTGTTGAATTCAGAGCTGCACAACATGGTGGGGGTGGGGAAAGCAGGTCAGCTGACACCTCCATGTAGTGACGGGGGTGGGGGCGGCACACACAGAGGGACAAGGTGTTCCAAGGGTCAGAGTCTCAGCAGCCCAGTGTAGCATGGGCAGGAGCATAGAGGGAAGATAGCAGCTCATACATATGTGCCCACGAGCTGCTAGCTTTGCCTGGGCCAGTGCTAGCCATCCAGATGCACAGCTCTCAGGGAAGCACTGCATGGGGACAGTAGGAGGGCCAGTGGGTGGGGAAAGGGGAGTCTGGGTTCTCCAGAAGAATGGCATCGGGACTGCAGGCCAGAGGAAGTGGTCAGAGCCCCAGAGGCATGGGGAAGATGTCAGGGAAAGGGCAGAGTGTGCTTTGGTCAGCAGGGCAGCACAGCGGAGAAGGCCAGGTGTGTCTTGCTTGTGTGCTTGGCTGGCTAAGGAAAGGTATCTTTGTCTTGGAGAGATGGGGAGTGGCATAGGCTTTTTCCGAGGAGGAACCTGGTCCAGTTTAAAGAGGAAAAAGCCCAGCAAGTGGCATCCATTCTTG
This sequence comes from Capromys pilorides, assembly GCA_004027915.1. NCBI lineage: Eukaryota > Metazoa > Chordata > Mammalia > Rodentia > Capromyidae > Capromys > Capromys pilorides. The sequence continues at coordinate 13,722 of PVKN010024615.1, forward strand.
TGGGCACTCCAGTCTCCCAGCACCCAGCCCTCACCCACCCGTACACCCCTACCCCTCACACCTCTGCCTGTGGCTGCCTGAAGAGCAGTGTCTCTTGCCTCTCTCACAGGGAGCTCTGTCCAGCAGATTGGCCTCAGTGTTCCTGTGATCATCATCAAACAAGAGGAGGCATGTCAGTGTCAGTGTGCGTGCCGGGACTCTGCCAAGTAGTGGGCAACTGGTGGAGAAAGGGCTGTTCTTCCCCACCCCTCCAGAGCCAAGCCCCCCCGCCTGCTGATGGGCCCAGGCTGCAGCTACCGCCCTAGACTTTGTCCTCACCCCAGTCCCTTGTCATCATTCTTCCCTGGGCCCTCTTCCTGTGGGCAAAGCAGACAGGCCGAGTCTCCATCAGACCTTCAGATGGAAACGTTAAGTGCCATGGATGTGTCTGAGCTCCTGCCCTCCAGAGCCTGGACACCAAGTCCTAATTCCCACTGAAGCACTGCTGCAGGGTAGGAGGAGATGGGCCCAAGGCAGTGTACATGCTGTCTACAGGAAGAAGGCAAGCAGGAAGCAGGAGGCGTGATGTCTACCATCATGGGGTCAGAAATTGGAAGGATGAAGAAATCTGCTGTTTGAAAACCTCATCTTTCAGACATATTTTCTTTATTCACATCCTAGGAACATCCATTTTAAGG